>LS846177.1:7291-18186 GCA_900490955.1 Micoletzkya japonica | reverse complement strand
GGGAGGGTAGGCAGGCACTCCCAACTGTTCCATTGTAGGGTCAATCGTCATTATCTGAAAATCCCATCTTCCTGTCCTTTCATTATTGCACAAAGCAAGCAAGAAACGTACGACTTGAGAGCCATCTCCGACATCGTGAGTCTTGGATATGACGTGAGGGGGAAGGGAACGCTGGCCGGGCATAGAGGGTCCTCCCGCAGCCATACATTGGTCTTCCGTCGGAATCACATCTAAACATTCACCTTTAGCTTAGCAGACCCATCTTTTATTTCCTCTCTAACCATTCTAGTACGCATGCGAGATAAGCTTGAATGCGTCGAATAAAAAAGATGAGAACTGACCGTCGATGGAAGGGATGCATACGATCGCCCTGTCGATGAGTACGGTATTCGTCAGATGTTGTCCTAACTCGACGCACTTCTCATCATCGAATTCGACGTACGCGAACTTTTGAGTCGTCGCTGGAGTGACGTTCGAATCGGACGGATAAACCTGTGTCACATCTTATTTCGTATTCTCATTTTCCCCCTTTTCCGAATACAGACAAACCGTACGTATATGAAAACACTCGTCTCATACACTGCGTCGAATCTTAATCAAAAAAATTACTCCCTATACCCACATCGGCAACCCTAAGATGTGTTCTGTAAGGTGAGAATAACCAACGCCGAACAATGAAAAAAAATATTTACGTAAATATGCACCTTGATTTGGCGGACTCGCCCAAGATAAGAGAAGAGCGTGTGAACTTGCTCCTTCGTTGCTTGTGGAGTGATATTACTCACATGAAGCACTCGAAACCCCATTGCGGGGCCTGAAAATGGAAATATTTATCGGTTACTTTATAACAAATCACTATCCTACGATCAATGATATTGCAGACTAATAAAAGTAACGAATAGCGAGATGATGCACTGTTTGGATGCTAGAGCACGCCGCCTACTCAGAAGCAAAACTAACTATTGCGTAGTCGAATATTTTAAGGCCGAGCTTGCAATCAACCGAAACCAACATTTTTGAATGAAAGAATACAGTACGCCAAAAATCGGTGAAGGATACACTACATACCAAGAGTGGTTAGATAAACAACAGAAGTTTTTAATATATTTATTGTTCTAAAGTCGAGTATTGGTTAGCATGATGGTTTTTTATGTAGCCATTGTTCTTAAAACGTAACTGGAAAACTAGACTTCAGGAAAAAAATTCAAAACGAACACACATTAAAAAAAAGTTTAGTCTTACTGTGTTTAGCGACATCATTGCTTTTCGAATTTTAGTTTTAAATATTTTTCCTTTCCATCTCGGATAGTTTGTTGTTGTGTATATGGCCATATATGGTTTATCGGCTTCTAGTGTCATAACGCCTTTCCAAGTTCCAATTAATGTACATTGCAGGTTCCAGCTCAGCACGTGATCCGAAATATGGCCAGTGAAGGAGTCAATCCCAAGGCCTACCCTCTAGCCGATGCCGCTCTCTCTCAGAAACTGCTCGATCTCGTCCAACAGGCGATGAACTATAAGCAGCTCAAGAAGGGAGCCAACGAGGCTACGAAGACGCTTAACCGCGGTATTTCGGAAGTGAGTCTTCGATCAACATTGTAAAGTGGAATAATGTATTGTGAAACAATTTCGCGTAGTTCCGACTGCTTATGGTTCCTAGTTAGATAGTTGGTAACAGATTCGATACCCATAACACGGCAGCCATTCGACTGATAAGGTGCTGCGGTTTGCGGGACGCGCTTGCGTGCGCGTCGCGCCAGCTTTTGAAAGCGGTTGCGCGGGAAGAAATTATGCTAATTAAAATTTTAGGCTATTGTTATGTTTTTCCAGGCTGAATCATAAGAAAACCATGAGGGAATAAAAGAAAACAACAGCAAAATTGCGAAAAGCTGCGGAGAAGTGAAAGAAGTTTCGAATGCAACCCAAATCGTAAAGTGCGAGATTTACAGCGAATAACGAATGTTTCTAATGTTTCTGACTTCTACTTCACGGTAGCATCTTTTCAGACCTGTAAGAGTGTAAATCTCGCAAAAGAGCATGAACAAGCACCTAGAACATATAGATCTCCCGTGAAATTTTTGTTCAGGGCGCAAAAATTTCGCAAAAGTTGACGAGAGGTGGCTCCCGCACGGAAAGTTAGCATACGGCTTTTCTGGCACGATATTTGGCTTTTCTTAATATCTCTGGCTTCCGTGATAAATAGCTGTTTCCTTGAAGGTGATCGTGATGGCGGCTGATGCGGAGCCCCTCGAGATCATCCTGCACCTCCCCCTTCTCTGCGAGGACAAGAACGTCCCCTACGTATTCGTCAAAAGCAAGGCTGCCCTCGGAAGAGCCTGCGGAGTGACCCGTCCTGTTATCGCCTGTTCCATCACTCAGAACGAAGGATCTCAACTCAAGTCCCAGATCAGGAAGATCAAGGAGGACGTCGAGAAACTCCTCATGTAATATCGTTGTTCACTTGTTTTCGTTGTTACGTTGTCCATCTAACTTTTGATTGTTGTTTGTTTTTATCACGATAAAATGTTCCTTCGATGGATTGAGAGGGGGCAGCTGTGGGTGGTCAGTCGGTAACCTTAGCAACGGGGTGGTCAGTCCAATCCAGTCCCCGCATGAGTCTCTTCTCTCGAGTACAAGCTCCCTCCGATGTCTTCTCCAGGGCATCCCAACTACTCGACCAGGTTGCTGTAGGATACTGTAATAGTGATAATAAATCGATACAGACGGATAAGCTGAGTGAAGAGTACATTCGGAAGTGGAAGCAGGGAGATGCGCAGAAGGGAACAGTTACCCGTGGGTTTACCCGCCTGGTTTATGTTTCACGTGAACTATTTAAGGATATCATTTTCGGTTCGTCGTTAGGCCCACTCATCTGTGCTATATTTAGACCGCATGGTTCAACTTCGATCTCAACTCGAGAAACAAGCTGAGGCAGTGAAGGGAGTGAAGGGGAAGGAACATGCATTCCTTAGGGAAAAGAATATGAAGGCCCTTGCGGATGCGAGAGTGAGACACTCTTTATAAGGGGAGGGGAGGGGGGGGGGGGGTTCAGAGGAGAGATCCCTTCAGAGAAGACTAGACCAACTCATCACTGGCAAGGGACCTCCTGACCCCTCCGATTCTGACTTCTCTAGAGACGAAGAAGACGAAACCTCATCTCAACACTCTCCTCCGAGGTACGCTTATTTTTCGTCTCACAATCAGTTATGTTTCACCTTTTACAATTTGTTAGACTTCAAAGCACTTTAGTTTTACTAACTGTAGATGTATTTGAGGATGAACCCTGTAACCCCTCAAGTCACGCAAGTTCGAAGAGAAGAAGTGAAAGAGGAACAGCCGAAGATTACGAAGACTGTGAATGCTGTGAAGAGTGCGATGTATGGAGGAGATGAAGAGGACGAGGACGATAACAAGGGCGAAGAGATACCGAGGGGTACGGTAGTCAGGGATACGGTAGTGAAGAGTACGGTGGACAAGGATAATACGTCGAAGAGGCTCACGGATGACAATGTATTCATTGCCCTTGATAATCTGGTTCCGGGAGAAGATGGAGACCTGTCGTTGACGAAGGGAGAACTCATACGGATACTGGAGACCAGGTTGGACATTGATCAGGATTAGAAACTATTTAGAGATGTTGATATCCTATACGGATGGTATTGTGTTGAGGTCTGATGGATGGTGGACGGGGGAGAAAAAGGATGGGACTAAGGGATTAGTGCCGAGAACATTCCTGGGACAGAAGAAGAAGGGAGAGGAGAGGAGGGAAGAACAGGTTCTTCCTTTTAGTTATCATTTCAATATTTTTTCGTCCTTCGTTTCGATTCATCTAGAGACTCATTTAAGATACAAGACCGCCCTACCGTATCCGCTTCCCCTCCTACAGTACCCACCGTACAACCTACCGTAACCTCTTCGGCTGATACCGTACCCGCAGTGCAGTTGAGAGAACAAGATGGAAGACGACGATCCTTGCGATCTCTCGGAGATGCTTATGCTAATGGTAACCCGCATGCATTGTATCACTCACTTGTCAGTGTAAAGACCATAACCAACATCCGCCTTTCTTTGTAAATAGCGTGAAACATATGTGAACCTAGTTATAAGGGAGAAGTGGAGGAATCAGTGCCCCTTCAGATAAGCATGTTTCCCTCGCTTGTCATCTCACCCCTCGACTCTCCGAATCCAATCTCGCCTTTCACGATTTATTCTGGAACCACGACCGGGATATGGTAAGACACAGCCAATTCCTATTTTGCATCTCAAACTCTTAAAAGGTTGATCTTCTTATATAATCGTGCTGAAACATATTTGAACCGGTGACCTTGCAGCTTCGTAAACGTCGTGTGCGTCTGTGTAAGATGGTGCGAATAGTGAGGGTAGAGAAGACATCGGGATTGGGGGATGGAGGGGGCCTTGTGAGGATGTGTCTCTTTGATAGAACGACCAAGACTGGCAGACAGATCGTATCCAATGTACACACTATTAGGGCACGCTGTGCAAGGAACGAATGGACTTTCTTCGAGAAGGTTACTTATTAGATGACACCATTCACGGGAATATCTTTAGAGGGAATCAAATGGTTGTGGACTCAGCTACGGCGAATTCATCGTACGATCCAACTATCGACAGAGTCGCATACATCTTCTCATACAGATATCCACTCTCGAGAAGGATACGGTAGGAATGGGCAATGGAGGAATAGGGGACTGACAATGAGTGGGAGTTGTAGACTGTTCACGAGAGGTAGATGGTAGTAGATAATGTACTTCACTATTCTTACAGGATGGAAAAGTACGTGAACGGGGTATCGGAGTGGTGGAAGTGCCTCTACTCGACGATTCAGGAAACTGCATACTCACTAGCAAGTATCGATTAGTCAGGGATTACAGTAACCATCGATTGAAGGTCCTATGCAGAAACACTGAAGGAGATGAATGTATTGGATGGGGAGAACTCACCTTCAAGTCAGTAGTGAACTGCTTAGCTTTTAATCTTACTCAAATAACAACAGCGTGAATAGAGAATAAGCTGAGTAAACGAAGTGAGTATGTGTTATTCTCTTAGCTGCGGCGCCCTCCACTCGTCGCATAATCTTCAAAGTGCGCGACGTCCCTCGTGAAATCTCGGGAAGGGTCGAGTGAGTTCATTCCTACCTATACTTGACTCCCTTCTACCGTACCTCCTATAACCCCCCCCCCCCGCAACCTTATTCTAGAGTGAAATGCCTGTCTCAAAGTCACAATGTTCTGAAAGCGGCGTAAATGTTGAGCGAACGAGATGCCGAGAATTAACCCTGATTTCGGTAGGAACTCTCGCACGAAAAACATTTCTCCCGAACATTTGGCTCGTTCGCTTAACATTTAGAACATTGTGAAGTGCGTAAAATCTGCTAAACAACGTAACTCGTAAAAGAGAATTACGCGTTGGGTTGTGGTGGACAGTGCCTATCCCCCTCTGAGTTGCCTCCCGGATGTGGTCCTCCTGAACCCCCTTCACCTCACTCCCTGCTTCCTCTTCCGTCGTCATGCAGGAAGACTCCTCATAAGGGACAGGGACGCCCCCATGAGTGCAGGTTACTTATTACATATTCAAGATATGCAAATTGACCGCTAATCAACGTTGGCTCAAAATAGAATATTTATAAAGTAAGTGAAGTATAACCTAACGAACTTTTCTCTGGGCGTGTATCTTCCCTATCTCTGTACTTGCATCCCCCACTCGATCGATATCCCTTCTCCAGAACTAGTCAACGACCTCCTCCTCGCTCTCTTCCCTTCCCTCTCTGATGACAGTGATGTCCTCGATCTCGTCTCTCGCTTGTGGTCCTCCACGGAAAAGGCACTCGGACAAGTAGGTTACGATAGTCTACAGTAACCCTACCGTGTACACGTGTACCTTCCCAATCAATATTCGTTGTAGATAACCGAGGAACAACTGACCTCTCACTTCCGTGATTTCTTCTCCGCAGTGTGTCTGTGTCTCCTCGCACGACCCCTTCCTCCCTTCTCTTGGCTTCTCCCTCCCAATGAAGTACCGTACCCTTCCTACCGTAACCCAGTTGTCCTACTGCCCCCTACCGTACTCATACCATGGTCAACCGTCCCCTTCAGAATTCGCTCCGTCACAAAGCCCTGGATGAGATGGCAGTAGCACTGTCTTCATCCCAGTCCACCTCTCAACTCCTCTCTCGTCTTCCCTCTCAGCCAATTCGTCCCCATTATCTCTCCTTCGATCTAGTTGGGAGACATGCCATCGACTGACTCATTCAATCTGTTATTCTTCACCTTTCCTTGTTCAGATAAATGTTTTATGAAGCATGACACAATGTGAGATATGAGCTAGGAGCAGGTTGAGATATGAGAGTGATCAGGTCTCTTCGGGAAGCGAATTCAATCGATTGGGATCGACGGGCCGGAGGAGTCTTTGCTGCAGAAGAGATCCATCCGCGAAGGGCATCAGATGGGACAAACGACGGAGTTCCTCTCCCATTAGGGAGTCCAGACCCCGACTCGCACCTCTGAATAGGGAGAGATTGGGGGAGATGGGGGTAGGGGCGGAATAGGGGAGGGGTAAAGTTGGGGGAAGGGACACAACTGAGGAGGAGGGCACACGAAATGAGGGGAAGTCGCTACACGCATTACCATTTCTGTTTCTTCTGAAGGAATGCCTGAAGGGAGTGGAAGGGATTTTTAGAATAATTGAGCAACTTGGGTGGTATACATACAATTGCATAGTTCTTACCATACATGGGCAGCCTTCCCCGCAATATTTTGAGAAACGGGCCTACCAGTGTACGAAATCAAGCCTACCAATTGAAATTTTGTAGGAAGTATAGACCTACCAAAGTAAAATTCCAAAGGAATATGGGCCTACCACCCATACTTCCGGTCCATCCCCACGTATGGTTCTTACCTTGGAGTGCCAGCTGAGTCAAGGTGGACGTTCAGTAGTTTACGTCTACTCCGTTCTTCGCTTCCCTTGCCCATACATCGATAGATCAGTTCTTTCAACTGAATCGATCGATAGATCAAAGATCAAAGATCAAAGATCAGCTAACCATTCCGGGAATAGTGAGTGGCAGTCTGTAGGAGTCGCTTATCCTCGATTCGATACAGTACTCTCCGATGGCGATGAGAAGAGCAACGATGAGCCCCGTAGCGAGAACGTAGAAGATGCCATATACCGATTGGAGCGAGGAGGTGGGGGAGAGGTCGGATTGCATGGAGCACGAGGGGGTATCTGAAGGGGGTGCAACTGGCTGGGTTACGTTTCACGAGGGGTACGAGGGCGATAGATGCATCTACAATCATATTGTCCATACCTCCCTTCATGTCTTTCCACCATTTGTTCTTCAGTGCTTCAAGGATCGTCCTCTCTTGCAATTGCAGAACAGTCCTTGACATGATATCCCGAAGCGGAGATCCCTTTGGAAGGGCGATACCGTATCCCTGTAGAGAAGGATTAGAGGGATACGGTAGGCATATGGTACCTTCGAATCCAATAACCCTCCTATCGACTGAAGCTGACAATCTCTCTCCATGTAGTACTCTATCATCGTTGATTCCATCATATACGCGTAGTTTCCCGCCTGGAAAACAGGTTACGGTAAAAGGGAAACGGGTTACGGTAGACGAATACCTTGACTCGTGCTATGCCCTCTCTGCTACTGTTGACGAAGACGGAGGGAGCAGAGGACTCCATGATAGACCACCTGCAAGGGTTACGGTAGAAGGAATACGGTAGATCGGTTAATCTGCTTATAGACAACCCACATTCTCTCGTAGATCGGAATGCGACTCTCTCGAAAGAAGTCCATGGTCGACCCACTCTTGAGGGTGCCGTACTTTATCCTTTGTTGTGATGCCTGTAATGCCACTCTTCATTCTCCGTCCCTTGAATAAGGGTATAAACTGACGAGATCAGCACTGCTCTCAATGGGAGTCGCCATCCTCTCCACCGTCAGGAAAGCCGCCAATTGAGCTGTGTACGAAGAGATGAGAATTTGAGTGAACATCCACCTCAACCATATTCTTATTCTGTAGTATCAAACAGTAGGTATGAAGCACGGAATGAGCTTCATTCTACTCTCTTTCTTACGAATGAAGCAATAGCTCCCAAGATGCCTTCCCTAATCTAGTTCATTGTAGATGCCTACCACATAACAGCCACAATTCGTGTAGCCGCAGCTCGTGGAATGACATCACTTCCCTGAGAGGATCAAGGTTCTTCCCCGAACTGACTAGTCATCTCCCATTGACGATTACTCATCTAACCCTTCTTCTCATGCAGTTCATACACCCTGACCATTCTCCCTCTCACCGTCTCTTTCCCTCCTACCTCCCCTTCTCCCTCTCTCTACTCCCCTCCCCTCTCCATTCGTCCAATCCCTCTAACCTGTTGCATCAATGATCCCACAGCAAACCAGAGTGAGTTCAGGACTGTGAATTGGTTCTTGTGAGACCGAACATCCTCATCTCTCTCATCCACTTTGTCCATTTCATACCTAAAAGAGTTATTAGAAAGATCAAAGATCAGCCAATTACCATTCATATGGAGAGAATCGAGCCATGAGCCACATTGAAAGGGAAACGGAGATATATGCACCTGGAAGATAAGAGATACAGAAGAGGGAGAAAATGAAATATAATAGGAAAGGAGTACCAGCTAGACAGGTCCAGACAGTCAATGAGAGGGGTTCGAGGAAGGTGAAGAGCGACGCCTTCGAGGTGTCTTCAGCTGCTTTCGATAGCAGAATCGAGATACCCAGATGCATGAAGGGAAGCGTAAAATCTGAGGGGGTTCTCTTATGTTTCACGAGGACTATTAAAGATCTTCGGTAGCGTGTCCGATATTAGTGCGCAGATTTTGTTATGTTTCCAAACGGACCGATGACTTCGACTCTGGAGTAGGTGATGGTAACTGCAGAGACCGAGAGATCGGCCTCGTACCTCTGCAGAACCCCGATGATTCCATTCCAGCGACCGCTCCCGTCCTCAACCACCATATTAATCAAGCATCTTATATTATTTAAGTGCAAAATAAAGTGTGCATTTACTCTTCTATTTATGAACGTATAGTAAAGTGGACCGCTCTGCCATCTATAATACTTTGATTCGTAATGCGTGTAAATCCTTCGCTTTCCACACACTCGCTGAACCCGTTCCCGTGTATTCCCATATAGGTTGATATCTATCCATTACAATTGCGCATATGGGCATTTTCCACGTTAGCTACTTTCGGTTTACATGATAATTGAAAGGACTCGTCTATTGGAAAGCACTCTCACTTCCATTCCATAGGTTCCATCGACCACTTCAACAATAGTATAGTTGAACTTGAGTATCTTGGCCATCTCCTCGAGTAGATCAATGCAGAATCCTTGGTAGCCCCCCTCGGGCGTTCGCATAACGAAGGGTTCCTCCTGAGATACAGTACCTCTTCCTCGCCACCGTAACCTCTCCTTTAGTACACTCTAGTCCTCAGTTCCCATTCCCTACCTCATCTCTCGTATTTTCTACTAAACCCCTTCGTCCTTCGATTTCCGAGGCATTTCTTGTCGTGTCAATAGCAGAAGGATAAGCAGAGAATGACATTGGAGGGAGAAGGACGAACACAGACAGACATAAATTGAGGGCAGACATACACACAGACAAGTTATGAGAAGAAGCAAGGTTTGATTACGAGAAAGTTGGTAATAGACGGTTTGAAAGCACATCTTGATCTTTCCAGTTTGTTGGCTGGTCTTTGAATAGATGAAATAACAGAGAAGTTGAGATGGGTTAGTGGATTGGAACTGCGGGTGAGGGAAAGGGTAAACATAAACAAGTAAGTAGATATGAGTTGCACCGTCTACTCAAATAGATTTTTTCTTTTGTGTACAGAATAAACATGAACGGCCTGAGGAGAATTGAGGGGATGAGGGGAGTAAAACAGAGAACAACGAGATATTGATAGGGGACAAGAGAGATACGTTTCAGGGCTGGTATATCTAGACTAATATGAACCATAATATATTATACAATTATTTTGTTTCGGTGTTACAATTCCCCTCTCAAGGAAATAAGAGACATACGATGTAGACGACAACTCTCAACGAGAGTCCCTCGAGGTCATCTGCATCGGGATGAACGTTGAACTTCCATCGCGAAGTGAACGAGTCCTCGAATGTCCACGATGACTTCGCATTCCACTTACCGATCTCAATATGTTTCAATCGAATTTGCATAATGCTTATTCGTTCACCCTTTTCTATGAGTTCTTCAAAGATCAATGCTACAATTGACTCGACTTTGCCAAAGAGACCGATTCAGATTTGACAAAAGGGGAGAGAAGAGAGGGAAAGAAAGAGGTAGAGGAGGGGAGTAAAGGAGGTAGGGCCAGAGGGAGGGTGAGGGAGTATAAAAGGGGGGTTGAGGGGGAGGGACATCATCCTTCTCTCCCACAATGTTCTCTCGATTCGCCCTTCTCGCTCTCCTCTCTGTCGCTGTCTACTCTCAATCAGCCGACGACGTCCCTCCCTTCCTCGCTTCGGTTCGTTTCATCTTTGATCTTTGGTCTTTAATCTTTAATCTATGATTAATCTGCCTCGCCATTTGTCCTCCCTCTGAAACCTAACCCATGACATTCCCCTCAGGCCAGTGATGCAGTCAAACAGTCCTTCTTCACTCTTCTCCAGACCAACGAAGGCAGTTCCGAGACTCAGGTACATAGAATCCCCTCTTACTTGTCAGTAACCCTCGTAAGCTGTCTTCCTCTCCCCTTCTGCCCTCGTAATTCCCTCTCCCTCATCCCTTCCCTTCAGATCAACTCTGCAGTCGACAAATGGGTGTCCAACCAGTCGTCTACTATTCAACAAGCCTACAAGGCATTCAAGGGCGATCTCGAGAAGTGAG
>LS846039.1:1111839-1124143 GCA_900490955.1 Micoletzkya japonica | reverse complement strand
GATTCGGTCGAGTCATTGACTCCTTCTTCAAGTTCACTCCGTCTGCTACCCGTGGTGCAAAGTTTAGATTGGGAGACCAAAGGGCTAGTCATCGCGTAAGATTTGAGGGATTCTCGAGCCGGGTCTCTCGGGAGCTAATACCCATTCTGAGGAGTGGTGATATACCAACAGATAGAGGAGAGCTTCAGGCAATTGTGCGACGGGCTCTAAGTACGAAGTAGCATAGAGCGTGCACTTATGCCTTCCCCCCTACCCCCCCCCGTACCGTCTTTCCCTATCCCCGTGCCCAACAACACGGATAAATATCTATCTATCTATCTATCTATCTATCTAAGAAAGGATAACCGAACATATTGGACCAAACTGTGTTTTGCAACACTTGTATTTGTGATTGTTTAAGCCCACCACGATTTTTTTGAGTTCGCATATCTCCATTTTATATGACTTTAATAAATAAAGTTATCTGTCCCGTTACGGTGCTTTACATATTAATATCTTAAGATGAGAAAAGGGGAGGGAGGAAGGTGAAGGGAGGAAGGGGAGGGGAGGGGGGGGGAGAGAAAGAAAGGGCGCAAGTGGCGCGCCAGTCATCCGCCGGTTGCGCGCCTGCTATTTCGCAACTTGCGCGCAAGGTTTATGTAGGGTGCGGCGCCGCTGCGGCGCATGTACACACTTCTGGTCGCGCCTCTTGCGCAAAAAGTCTGGAGTAAAATACAACAATTAACAGCGTGGAATCAAGCACATGATACACAGCCGAGTGAACCGTCGGCTACCGTAATCGCACCACGACAAGTATCAGTTTGCGATAGTTACAGTATGCCATACGAATATAGGAGTGCCCACTCCTTACACTTCCTCCTCCTCCGCCAAGTGACGTCCTCGTCACGACACTCTTCCACCCTCCCTTCCTCACTGCTCCATCGAATATTACTGCGTCCCTCTCCAATCATACTACGCTTATCTTTAGGCATTCTTCCACGGAAGACTTTATCAAAAGCCTTCAAATTCACACCTTCCACATCACATACTCTCATACCGGATGACGAGTGCCTTCTATTCATCTTACATTTGCCCAACACACCGATCTGATCCCACAATTGAGTATCATTCTCGATACCCTTCATCTCAATAACATTCACAGCATTCACCACTTGTTGTCCTCCCAACAGATCGTTCCCTCTGTACCGGTCATCATGCCATTCCCCATGCAGTCCTGCATACCGTACACCCTGTGTTGGTCGCACACAACTACCATCAACATCTCCAACCCTCATCTCACTACCACCCTCATCCACTCGTGTGATCATTGCCTGCCCTGCATCACACTCTCCTTTTCCCATACCGTTCCCCTCCACATAATACTGAATGCCTCTCTCACAACCACCACTCGGATTCTTCATCGAATCATCACACTCTCGCCCATTCGATACTTCACAATCAGCTTCAGTGAACATCTCCAGTCCACTACTCCAGTTTTCTCTTGAACGACAATCTCTGAGCCAACATTTCGACTCGTCATCAACTCACAATCTACCATCTCAGACCCACCGGCTGCCTCCAAATGAACAAGATTCTCTTCAACATTACTGGCACATCGATACCACTTATGCCCCTTTCCTCCACAATTAAAGCACACGACCTCTGCTGGCCTTCTCCTCTCACATCTCTCCTTTCCACAGCAATCTCTTCGCTCCTTGCACATATTCTTCTCTCACAAGGTATTCCTTCATATCTTGATAGGATGCCTTCTTCTGGTACATCGATAGCAACTCTCTATACTCTTCACGCTTCTCACATGCAAGGATCAACCTGACCGTACCTACGTTGTTCCTCGAGACATCGCTCGGGAAACAGCTTCGAGGTCAGCGTCTCCAGTCTCTCACAGAACTTGGGCACATCTCCTATCAATTCCATCTCACACAATTCCTTGTCCCATCCCAACATCACAAAAGGAGATTCTCGTTCCAACCTTCTTCTCAACTCCTCAATACATTCAGAAAAGGATCTATGCTTCTTAAATTCAGAAGGCATTGATCTCCACTTCTCCAACGCTCTTCCCTCCAGGAATTCTCTCAATAGGGCCTTACTATCCTCGTCATCCAACATTGAATACCGAAGATTGAATCCACCAATGAACTCATCCAACTCAAATTCGTCAGCTCCACTGAATGTTCTCAACATCGGAATACTTTTTCTATTGTCTTCTAATGTCTTGTATTTAGGCCCTTCAAGTAAGATGACGAAATTAATGGAAAGTAGCACAATTTGGTGTCTGGCCCGTAGCGTGAACTCGTTGATTGAAAGAAGAGATATGAGAAGAGGGGACAGCGGATTCGAATGAAGTATAGGTATGTAATTTTTTTCATTTATTGTTGGATCTCTTTGTTTACATTACATCTGCCTGTTACTGATTTATGCATTCCATTTTAAAGAAACGCTGTTTTAACTTTGAACGAAAAAATAACCAGTAGCAGGATCTATGTGACTTGTTTGGCCCGCACCTTCCAGTAGTTTTGTTTTTTGGTCAACGTAAAGTGTCATGACTAAAGTCTTTAACCGGAAGGTACGGGTCAAATAGTGCTTTGATAAGTTTGGAATTTCGAAACTTAGACATCTAAAAGGACTATGGAGCGTTAGATCATACTGTTTTTATAATACTTTCCTTTTCCTCGAGTATTTGAATACATGCCAATCTTTTGATGTTTCATATTTCTTCTTTTTGTATGAGGAATAAAGTCTCACTTATTACAGTTCTTTACATGCCTTACAGGAGAAAGGGGAGGTGGAAAGAGTACGGGAGTAAGGGGAGGGGAATGGAGGGGTGGGAAGTGTGGGAGAAAGGAGGGACGCAAGTGGCGCGCCAGTCATGCGCCGGTTGCGCGCCTGCTATTTCGCAAGTTGCGCGCAAGGTTTGTGTAGGGTGCGTCGCCGCTGCGTGTATCCCCCCACAGCAGACGACAACTTCACCCCACTCTTCTTCCTTCGCCTTCCATTCCACTCCTCTTCTCTACCCACTTCGTTCCGTCATCCACTCCAACTCCCTCCACCCATGGGAGTTGTCGATGTCCACTCTCCATTTCACGCCTTCGCGTCTTCTCGCGGGCGGGAGTGTGACGGATTTCTACACGAAACCACCATTTTCTCTTCATACAGTCATCAATCTGACCCGCCGAACTTCCCACTCCACTGATCTACAGTAATCCATTTGTCATCATTCACGTGACTGGTTCGTACTTTGAGCTGTTTACGCTCATTTGCGTCCTTCCCCGTGAGTGATCTACGATTCTCGCGGTGAGCTGGCTCCGCCCCCCCCCTGCCCAGGGTATATAAGGCGAGCTCTAGATCAGTCCCCAGCCCACTTCCTCCGCCCCAGCCCAGCCTTCTCTCCCTCCCCGCGTCTTCTCCCCTCCTGGTCCGCTGCTGCTCCTTCGCTCGTGCGTCGACCTCGGCTCGACAGTCTACCCCTGGACGATCGCCACTCCCATCGGACCCTCTACCCATTCCACCCCTCCCATTCCATTCCACCACCATCCACCAAAAGGAGCTTCGCACAGGAAAAAATTTGGCTTCCGTTCCCGTCCTCATATGTCCATCCACACATCTACGAACAGTTGTTGAAGAGATGGGAAGAGACAGTAGTAGTTAAAAGTGTGAAAGAAACAGTTCAAAAAACTTTTTGCGCCGACTTCTCATACCTGTCAGAAACACAGCTAGCCCAAAAAAATTATCAATCCCAAAATTAATTCAAAAAGGAACAGTAAAAATAATTAAGAAACAATAACGAAAGAAATACTAAAAGTGAAATCAGCAATAAAATCTGACAGCACCGACTCCAGATTGCGAAGATTACTGTAAGTCGGAGCGTCAATCTCCAGAACCGATGCTACTGTATTTAGCGTACAGTGTCGTACTAAATTAATGATTTTCTTATTTATTTTTTAATTATGAAAATTTCTTTTTTTTTGTTTGAATAGCTTCAAACCATAGGACTCATATGAGCATCACTTATTTTTGACTACTTGCTCCCTTTAACCGAACGAACCGATAACCAAGTGAGAAAGAGATCGAATGAATGGGCTGCGTGATGGGGTATTTACACTAACTTGGCGAACACATTTAGAAATATGGTAATTATGTAGCTTTCTCATTTCCCGAGCAGGGAAAATTTCGTCCTTCAACTATGATAAAATATATAAGACCTTCGCAGTTGCTTTGGACTGAACAGCCTTAGATACGTTACAGATAGTTGAGGAAAATGTTCCGTCAGTCGTTTCATTCCTATTCCAACGAGAGAGCGAAGCGGTATGAACAGAGTGCAGAACTTTTTTTGTCAATAATACATGTTACAGACGCTCGTCTGGAATCGGTTTCCCCGCCCTTGATTACAACATAGAGGTAGAAACAAAGTTACGCCAGCATCGAGTTATCAAACAAACGTTCGGGTAACAACTCAATTTCACTGCGTTCTCCTCTTTTCTTTTTTTTAAGTTCCTTGTAATTCGTCGGCCGCACGGACACTCCAAAAACGATTAACAAATAAATAAAACATCAGTATTTTTGGTGTATATACTGCAACTTTACTGCAACCCCAAACGTTCGTAATAACGCGACACATTCATAAGGGTCCGAAGTAAATTGTTGTTCTAACATGCAAAAATATTTTTTTTACATTTATCTCGTCAAGATATTTCATTCGTAACATAGAATAGTCGCTACTCGGTTTCTCCCATTCAACTGCATATAATATCCGAGAAGTAGCTCATGATATCGAGGGTGGCCATACCGCCGACGGCCGCTGCAAATGGAGAAGCAATTTAAAAATATTTTTCGCTCCTCGAATCAAATCAACTTCACAGTATTTTATTATGAATTACATGCTTGGATCCAGCAAAGACTACGCCAGTTTACCGTAATCGTTCAATTTACAGCAATATCTACAATACCTCCAATTGCGCCTCCGAGCACCGTGCCCACGCCGGGAAAGGCACTTCCGACTGCCGCCCCTGCGATCGCGCCTGTAATACTAAAATGATTTATGACAGGCTCCGCGAGAGAATCGAGAGAATTCTAGGCCCTGCGGCGGTAGAATTTTCATATTTTTAAAAAATTCTGAAAACATGTTTACAGGTACTTTGAAACATGCTCTTTCAAATGGCGCTTCAGCATTTTGGAATTTCTTTGATTTCCGCGCGGAACCTGCGCTCAAAGTGGGGGCATTTTACGAAAACGTCTTTTTGGCGCGCACTAAAATCCACGTATCTTCCTTCAAACTTAATATTTTTTCGAAACCTTTTTTGAGTTTTCATCGTGACATCACAGCATTCCAAGTTTTCTAATAGCGAATAGCGGTTTGCGCGCATAGAATCCGATCCTGTAGGCGAATAAGTGAAGCGAAAATTATGAATTTAAAAACTTAAGCTCATCAACATGTATTGCAAAAGCTCCGAAATTTTGGTGCGGATTGGTTTAGCCACTCTTGAGGAAATTCAAAAATAAGTGGTCAATTCGCTATTAGACACATTTTTCACCGGGCGGAATGCTGTGACATGTAGTTCTATAATCCCCAACTGGTTAATTGGTGATAATAAATTTTACTTTTTCGACTTCTTATTGAACAGCGCAAATTCAAAATAACTGCTCAATACCGAAAATCTCGCATCACCACATATACAGTATTTATCTAGACGTTCTTGGCTACATTTTGGTGAAATACGCATGTTCTAGAACATCGTAGTTTTTGAGAAAATTCAATTTTTGTGCGGCAAGTCGTCGCGGAAAAGAGGTCATGTATTTGAGTGGTTTTGAGTGAAACTTGATTCAAAATTATGAAATAATGTATTTACTAACTGAATTGGACTAAAAATTGATTCCTTCAACAATGAAAAGAGGGTGATAACAGACACTATACGCAGCTCTTCCAAATCACCATAAGCCTTTGTCAAATAACAAAATCTCGCTAATGATCTAAGCATTCTCTTTTTAGGTTATATTGGCTACATTTTAGTGAAAACCGCAGGTTCTAGAACCTCTTAGTTTTTGAGAAAAGTCAGTTTTTGGTCGGCAGATCGACGAGCGCGTGATAACAGACACTATATTCAGCTATTCCAAGTCACCATATGCCTTTGTCAAATAACAAAATCTCTGTAGTCTTTGAGAACAGTTTATTTTTACATATGTGGCTGACCAACACCGATAATGACCCAGAACTCGCATAGCATGTATGTAGATACTTGGGCCAAATAAATCTGTCGCTGCAGCAATGGGGTACACAGTAACTTGCTTTACAACAGACCTCTTTCTAATCACAACGAGACCTCAGCAAAAGTTGGAATCTAACTTAATTTCGACCAATATGTGGAAAACATGAAACTTCGCCGTTGCTTAGAAAAAGCTGTGCAATGATTTCTCTCGTTTTATTTATTTTTTATTTATTCATTACGCGTAGGAGGGCGTGCAGACGGGGAAAAGTGGATGCGGGATTGGGGAAATTGGTTTGCTGCGTCTCTTCATTCCTCTCTTGTCTCTCACAATCAATCAACCGCTCTTAATTGGTTATCTCTTGGAATGAATGAGATGGTTGAAGGGACCCTTTAAGCGTCAATACAAGCATGTGTGATGGATGTTTGCTTGTTATTGGAGTGATCGGACCTACAAAAATTAATTTTTCAAGAAAATAGGAGATCCCAAACCATCCAGTTTTCACCAAAATGCAGCCGTTGCAGACAATAAAAAGTTTGGTTAGTTAAATAAATTAGATTCCAACTTTTGCTGAGGCCTTGTTGTGATTAGAAAGGGGTCTGTTGTAAAGCAAGTTATTTACTGTGTACCCCATGCTGCAGCGACAGATTTATTTGGCTCAAGGTTGATAAGGAAAACTTTTGTTTGTAATTTTGAATCATATCTCACTCAAAACTAAAGGTGCAACCTTAAAAGAAGAACTGAATATTACCGACATGCTATGCGAGTTCTGGGTCATTATCGGTGTTGGTCAGCCACATATGTAAAAATAAACTTTTCTCAAAAACTACGAGGTTCTAGAACCTGCGGTTTTCACTAGAATGTAGCCAATATAACCTCAAAAGAGAATACTTAGGTCATTTAGTGAGATTTTGTTATTTGACAAAGGCTTATGGTGATTTGGAAGAGCTAAGAATAGTGTCTGTTATCACACGCTCGTCGATCTGCCGACCAAAAATTGACTTTTCTCAAAAACTACGAGGTTCTAGAACCTGCGGTTTTCACTAAAATGTAGAAAATATAATCTAAAAAGAGAATGCTTAGATCATTTAGCGAGATTTTGTAACACCCTCTTTTCATTGTTGAAAGAATCAATTTTTTAGTCCAATTCAGTTAGTAAATACATTATTTCATAATTTTGAATCAAGTTTCACTCAAAACCACTCAAATACATGATCTGTACTGCAGTACTACCGTATTGGGTTAGTGCTGGCTCTTTTCCGCGACGATTTGCCGCACAAAAAATGAATTTTCTCAAAAATTACGAGGTTCTAGAACATGCGGTTTTCACCAAGATGTAGCCAAGAACATCTAGATAAATACTATATATGTGGTGATGCGATATTTTCGGTATTGAGCAGTTATTTTGAATTTTCGCTGTTCAATAAGAAGTCGAAAAAGTAAAAATTTTTATCATCAATTAACCAGTTGGGAATTATAGAACTACATGTCACGATGAAAACTCAAAAAAGGTTTCGAAAAAATATTAAGTTTGAAGGAAGATACGTGGATTTTAGTGCGCGCCAAAAATGACGTTTTCGCGAAGTGCCCCCACTTTGAGCGCCAGTCCCGCGCAGAAATCAAAGAAATTGCAAAATCCTGAAACGCCATTTGAAAGAGCAGGTTTCAACGTACCTGTAAACATGTTTTCAGAATTTTTAAAAAATATGAAAATTCTACCGCCGCAGGGCTCTCGATTCTTTCGTGGAGCCTTTCTTATGCAAATTTCGAGGATATCAAAGGTATTACATTTAATGCAAGGTAAGCCAAATAACGTTAAGCAGGTACAAGAAAGTACAGTTAAACTGATAGGTTTTTTTGGAAAACTAAGATCCGTCAGCGAACTCATTTCACATATTCCGCACTCTCTTCCTTCACTGCTTCGTCTTTTAAGAGGTGGTGTAAACAGAATTTTCGTGACACTCATCAGGCCCACTTTTTTGGATTTTGGGCTACTAATTCTAAACAAAAGTATAGTAAAAATCAAAATCATGCAAAAATTACTGAGAAAACGGAACTGAAAAGCTACTTGATGTAGAGGCATGAACAGGCACGGTATTCTGTCCCAATGCAAAACCTTTGGAAAGCGAAAAATCATTCTGTCATTTCCTAATACGGTAGATCGGTGTACCGCGCACCACGAATACATTGTCATGAAGGAGAGGGGAAGGGCATGACGATAGACACTAAATCTAACATCTATCAACCACCAAGAGCTTCCTAGAACTCTGAAAAGATGACGTCCTTGTGATTTTCGCTTTCCAAAGGTCTAGAACATTGTGCAGGAAAATCAAAAAATAAAGGTGCGAACAATTTGCTAATCGCAGTACAGTATTCTATCCGTAGAATAATTTGCGGAAAATTACGTTTGGTCGTTTGGATGTTTGGGTTGGATTTCATTACTGTACTCTTTTGAGTCTGTACAGGTTCTTCGTGGTGGGAGTTTTGAATGTCATTCTATTTACACCACCTTTAAGTATTCGTCTTAGACCATCATGCTCCCTTTCATCGAATCCCGTTCTCTCACGGCACAAAAAAACGGAACTGAAAAGCTACTTGATGTAGAGGCATGAACAGGCACGGTATTCTGTCCCAATGCAAAACCTTTGGAAAGCGAAAAATCATTCTGTCATTTCCTAATACGGTAGATCGGTGTGCCGCGCACCACGAATACATTGTCATGAAGGAGAGGGGAAGGGCATGACGATAGACACTAAATCTAACATCTATCAACCACCAAGAGCTTCCTAGAAATCTGAAAAGATGACGTCCTTGTGATTTTCGCTTTCCAAAGGTCTAGAACATTGTGCAGGGAAATCAAAAAATAAAGGTGCGAACAATTTGCTAATCGCAGTACAGTATTCTATCCGTAGAATAATTTGCGGAAAATTACGTTTGGTCGTTTGGATGTTTGGGTTGGATTTCATTACCGTACTCTTTTGAGTCTGTACAGGTTCTTCGTGGTGGGAGTTTTGAATGTCATTCTATTTACACCATCTTTAAGTTTTCGTCTTAGATCATCATGCTCCCTTTCATCGAATCCCGTTCTCTCACGGCACGACATACCCTGCTGCGTTGCCACGATGACAGATCCTGCCGCTGCCGCACCGCCGATTGTGTGGCAGAACTAGATATACAGTAGGGTTTGAAAACCAAGCCTTTTAAAGGCCCCCACCGACCACTTTTTCACCCAATGCTTTTTTTGACATCATTGGATAGCTCTCAGTGTCCTGAGTTCCGAGTAAAAAGTTGAACCTATGAAACCGTTGCTTAGAAAAAGCTTTGCAAAAATTCCTCTCACTTTCTGCGTCTCTTCACTCCTCTCTATCTCTCGCAGTCAATTAACTGCACGTTAATTGGATGTACCTAGAAATGAATGAGATGGTCGGAGGGAGTCTTTAATCGCATTACGAGACCGAGAGACGGATCAGGATCACGGACGAATGAGGAGAGCCAGACAATAAAGACGCAAATGATGGTAATGGTGGACGATAGATTGATTTGTTTCAATTTTTCAAAGAAAAACGCGCGTTACAAGAATTAATAAAGGAGAACAAAATACGTAGGATACAAGAGAACTACGAATTGAAAATAGGGCTCCATCAGTTTAATTTAATTTAATCTAATTTTTTGTTGTTGCATTAAGTTCCTGTCGTATCGTTCAGCCTATCGTTAAAGCATTACTGGGATGGGAAACAAAAAAAAGTTCTTAATGTGAAACCTTCCACAACTCACCTTGCCCTCCTTGATATCGCGCTTGATCGATCCGTACATGTGACGAGCGGCAAAGTACCACTCTGCTCCCTGTGAAAAGGGCGAATTTGTTACGTTCCAGAAAGCTAATAAGTACGGATGCCGCGACTTTCCCGAGAGTCTTTTTAACGTTTCGAAAAAGCCACACATTAGATGTCTCTGCATAAAACGCTATATTTATCAAACAATAATGACAAGAAGCACTTACCCCGGTCGTATCCTGGGCTGTACTCTGCAAAGAGCTGCTCTATACATCTATAGAAATCTCTTTATTTGATTACATCTACGACCGGTTGGTGGTATGGTATACATATAGTGAACTTTCCAACCGTTCATTGAAAACTCGGGCTAACCTGTAGAGTGCTACAGAGAGAAACTTAGATACAAGGAGTTAACCTACAGTTGGCGTAGCATAGTCTCCCAACCATGCACAAAACATAGACTTATACCTAGAGTCCGACGAACAACGCTGCGGGTCATGGCCTGAGAGAGTCATCGCGATCACGGCGATCATTTCGTGATTATTTTCTTCCCGTGATCGGATACCCTACGGCCGTATACAAGCGAGGATGAAGCGGGAATGAGTGAAAAGGGGAGAGGAGAGGGGAGTTAAAGTGGTTAAGAAGTGCAAATTGATGGGATTATACTAGGTCCCCGTCCATCCCATTCTTTTCCTTATTTACGGCAGGATCATTCGATCACATGATCGATCCGATCACGTGATTCTGCAGCTTTCCGCTCTGACCGGTCATTCTCCGAAAAGGAATGATCTCCCACTCTCACGTAGGTGATCATTTGTCGAGCTCTACTCATGCCTCATCAATCGTCGGTCCCTTAGTATTCGTGTGAATCGTTCTTTTCGTCTCCGTTGTCTTCGATTCATACATCTCACGGCGGTCGACAGTCTTCTTAAATAATAACAACAATAATAATAGCCTATCACCACAAGTGTGCATCTGCTGCTAGGAGTAGGAGTATGATAAAACAAGATAGAATAAGGATGGGGAGTGAATAAAAGGAGAAAGAGAGATGTTCTATGCCCCGTAGATATAATTATATCATAGCTTCCATGACTAGTATTTGTCAAAGCTATAGAGAATTCGGCAAAGCCGACAAACCCTGTCCGACACGTATTCCGCAGTCTTCACGACGGGTTTCACGATGGAAGGAGCAACATTGACCGGGTCGAACCGATCGGAGACGACGACAACGACAAGGAGGAAGAGAAGGAGGAAGGGAGGGGACATCATCGACGGGAGCGGAATCTGAAAGCACCTGGATACGGGGTGGAGGCGAAGTGGGAGAGCACAAGGATGCGAGAGCGCCAGGCAACACAGAGTCCGCGCGTGCAGAGGTGAGAGACGCAGAGACAGGCGCAATGAACGATACATCGGAGCGAATTATTATTTACGCGAGGTTTATTGTGCGCAAGGCTGGGATTTTTTGTTTGACTTTTTTGATTTTTTTGTTTTTTTTTGGCTTTCTAGACAAAAAAATTGTGTTTGACTTTTTTGGGCTTTGACCTGACAAAAACGAAAAAAAATTCTCAAAATGTGGGCGATAGAGCACACGAAAACGTTCATTTTGACCTTCAGACATACATTAAAGGGACATGGAAGCGAGAAATTTTTTGATACCGAAAATGGTTATACTTGTAAAATATGTTTCTTAGACGATAATAAACATAATAGCCTTTGAAAAATATTTTTAAAAAATTTCTGGAGCGAGAAATATTTATTTGTTCCGGGAATAGCTCGATGCCATTTGCCTCGTTACTATGCGCTAATCGCAGTAAGACTGCGCCTTGGCTGGGAGACGATTTTTAGGATATCTCGCGAAGTAGACATTTTTGTGCACTCTGATTTTGGTTTTTATATTATTTAGGGGATAAACTTTTATATGAAAGCCAATCTTTTTTGGCGTCCATGTCCCTTTAACTTTACAAAATAAAGATTTCTTAGTGATAGGGTTGTGCTTTGCATGAGGTGCACTGAATTATTTATATTGTTCTGAACACAGAGTATCATATCATATCATATCATTTATCAGGGTGTTGGGGCACGGGGTATGGGGAATGGGGAAATGGAAAGCGGAGAAGGAGGGAGGGGGGGGGGTGGTTGACGCAAAACACGCTCTTATCATGTCTTACTTAGAACCCTACACACAATAGTTTGGAAATCTCTTATATTTGAGGGGATATCACCATTTCGTAGAATGGGAATGAACTCTCTCGAGACACGGCCAGCAAATGATTCAGTACGAACCCGATGGCCGGCTCCAAGATCGGTTAGCCGAAACTTAGCACCTCTCGTAA
>LS846039.1:1063616-1079894 GCA_900490955.1 Micoletzkya japonica | reverse complement strand
GAACTCGGTCGCTTTTGCGAGTTTCGCGGACTTCCAGCACTTTTTCGAAAGCTCTCGACGAGGCGCATCGATTGAACATAAGAACTATATCAAAATAGTGCAAAATACGCGAACGCCAGGGGCCTCGGTGCGGTGTCTGCGCTTGTAATTCGAAAATCGCAAAATCCGAGAAATTTCGCGTTCCCGCGGGCAAATTCGTGCGTTTCCGGGGTTATTCGTTGTTTTCAATTTTTACCATCTTATACGTTAATTAATTGCGCATCTTTTGAGACCCCGCACGACCCCGGCGAGTCCCGGGTTCGCCCGTGCGCCCCACTGGGACTTTTACTACAAAAATTTTCCAAATGTCCCCAGACTGACAGACATCACACAGAGTCGTTTTTTTATTGTAGGAGCAACCGATCCGTCCGTTGCTCTGATTCCAAAATGATTAATTGTCTCACCCGCACACTCTCTCGCTTGATATTCGGAATGGTTTACTAACGAATCTTTTTATTCCTCTATATAATGCTAAAAGTAAATTCAGCTTATACAGCTCTAAATATTTGGACAATTTTACTAGTAAATAATATAAAATGAAATACAAGTGCAGTGCCTTCCCTCGCTGTCGTATTTCTCTCTGGAAGTGCAGCTTCTGCTCGGTTCTTCCCTTATTCTACTGCTCTTCATCTACTCTGCTCGTCTAGGTTAGTTTTCCATATCTCGATGCTTTTTCTTCATATGCTCGGAATGAGCATTGAATGACGTATTTACGTGGGATAAAAATATATAAATATTCAGGATTTGCGCTCTGCTTTCTGCTCACCACTGTATCAGCTGTGCTCAACTTCAGCCACAGTAATCCAGTCAGTAAAATAAGTAAATTAAGGAATGCAAGTAATAAAAAACGAAAAACTTTCCAGACCGATGTAGCGTTCCTTCCACACTACCGTTGTCAGGTAAGGAAGAATTTATTGTAGAATAAAACGGTCCGCCAGATTCTTTGCTTCCAAAGGCGTCGAATAACCAACACTATGCACAGTTGTTTGCCTGATATTCGGAGCTTACTGATTTGTTTCACATATATTTGCAAAACAAATTAAACAATTATTAGAATATTTGAAGGTACTTACAGAGTTTCCTAGTCGGCATCGAATTAAGCTACGTCCTTCGCAACAAGCTGCGTGGGCCGAACATTCCACTCGTACGAGTTACCTAATCTTCGTACCCCTTCAGTTTTGGCTTTTCTCTGACATGAGTTAACTATCTCACAACGAGGGTATTGGCGACTATAATATTTAGCGATTACGAAACTGCAGATATGACTATTTACCTGCTTGCTCTATATTTATCTCTCTTCTAATATATCTTCAGTTGCTCGACATTTGCATGTGGATTGGTCCACCGGCCCTGCGAGTAGGCTTAGTCTTTGCCCTTTCTTCCTCAACTTCCACCCAGACCAACACCTTCTGGACGTAAGCATGGATGATCAAGTTTCCTTAGCAGTATTTAAAACAAAATAAAATATTTTAAAAAAATTAAAGACAAAATAAAATATTACAAAAAAATATTTTTGAGATCGGCTCTGTCACTGGTCCTACGTCTTCTATTCGGCACTTCGCTCTTCTGGAGCGTTTACTCGGCGCACTTTGGAGGGATCGGTGTGTAGCTATTTTTTTGTTAAAGGGCCCCTCTGAGGACTTTCTAACCCCTTGGTTTCTTTGTTTTATCTGAAAGAGCGCTGTCGAAAACCTACAATCCTACATTTGCATCTTTTTCCCGCCAATCCTCGCTGTTTAAATGAGGAGAACAGTTGTATGCAAAGTTACATTGCTCTTCAGGGACCGCGCGAATACGAATGTCATTTTGCGAATACTATAGCGCGCGAGCGGTCTGATTCGTAGGGATCGCTTATTGAAAGAATGAAGACATTTGGGTTCTGCTAAAAATGTATGAATGTTCAAAATGTGCTCTTGAGGGCTGGCAATGTCCTCAGAGGGGCCCTTTAATGGCACTAATTCTAAATATTATTTAGAAATAAAACCAACCATTTAAAAAATCTAAGATATTTTTTATTATCTTTATCAGGACTATTTACCATTGGTGGGAATTAAAGGAGCCGTACCACGAGTTTCTAACCATATTAGCTCTTTACATCATTCAGTAGATCTAATCATCCTGATCGGGTATTCCGAGTTTTATGCGATTTCATTCACTCTCCGCGGAGTAGTAAAGCTGGAAAGAGCAACGCGCTTTTCACAAAATCGGATTTATTAGCCGACTGAGAAGAGATACAGCCCTGAATCATTGACAAAATGTTTTTTACATTGTTCTCATCATTTTAGTAAAAAGAACGATCGGAAAAGATGAGCGGAAAGGCTTAAATTGATATATCAGGGTGGCGCGGGAATTCAAATCCTACCGTACTCGTGGGCCGACTCCTTTAAAAAGGAGGAAGATATTATTAAATTAACCATTATTTAGAAGAAAAAAATAATATCCACCATTCAGGTGGAATGACCGACGTGCTCAGCAGCCCACTGTGGCAGCCTCTGGCGAGGCTCGCTTTTGCCGGTCCATAATTTATTTAGTTTATTTTTTTAAATTTATTTAGTTTATTTATTTATCGCATACGTGCATAGCGAGCGGTGGGTGGGTTTTATACATTTATGGTGAAATCTAAAGTTGCGTAGGTAGATGATGCCGAATAACAAGCGAGAACATGTGAAGAAGCTGCAATTTTTCCGAATAATATGAAAAGTAGATAAATAAAGAGTAAAATGCAGCCTTCATCATGCGCGACTGGGCGGCACAATTATTCCTCTCAACGGGCCTGACTCATCTGCGATTTAGTGGAGTACTACATGAGGTATTACAGGTTCCACGGGAGTTGTCCTCAAAAACGGAACGATTTAATACTTTTGATTGAAATAACAAACTATTCCCGCTGATCACGCTGTCCAATTGACTCCTTATGTGTTACTATGGCAGAAATTAATAGAATCGCAAGAAAATTGGAGGCGGAGAGGTAGATCAGCGCGCGTATTTGCATAGACAGTTCGCAATCGTTTGCGTACTTTTTGTCAACTTTCGTGGAACTTGTAATACCACCAAAAAGAGACAATAGGTATTATTGACGAAAAGTTCCGTCAGTAGACTCGTTCTTACTTTCTCTGCACTACCTTCATGCCGCTTATTGTTAGCTCTCACGTCAGAAAACTGGAAAGAAACAATTGACGGAACATTTTTTTCAACCACAAAATATTTTGCGGAACGTATTTCGAAAGCTAACAAGATGAAGAAGATGAAGATGAAAAAGTTGTTAGATGAAGAAGTGCATTGAGGTGGTCTGTCTCGGCATTCCGACAGCTTTTATCTGCATGGTCATGGCAGTGGGTGCCACTCTCTTCGTGGAGATGCCGATGAGAGGGGTAGGAACTAGAGTGTAATAAAATGATACGTCAGTTACTTTGATGCCTAATTCGTACAAATCTCAACACAAACTGACAGATTTTCTATCCCACTACCTATTCGATATCTATGAAAAGATAGAAGAATAAAAAAAGATATTTTAGTTATAAGATAGTTAAAGATCAAATATTATACAAATTACAGTTGGTAGACAACTTTGTGCTGCAAAAACTCGTCGGAAAGGAGCGCAAAGTGCTAAAAAATGAGAAGGACAACGGAACTCCCGTCAATGGTCGTGTCATTATGCAGGGATAATGGGCAGGGATAATATGATAAAGGATTCACATTGCAATATATGTAGTTATTTTCGTATCTAGAACGCCTGAAAGGAACATCGCATTGCAAGAAAATAATAGTCAGCAACGAAGAAGGCATGAAAATTTGAACTCTACTGTTTACGTTTCAATCGATACAATTTAGAAATGCCAAAGTGGGAACATGGAAACTTTTTACGCTCACAGCGTTCCATTCCAAGTGTTCTATAGGATCCATTCCTGAACAGGCGAAGCAAAAATCGAGAATTTAAAAACGTAAGCTCGTCTTGCAAGAGTGTCTTGCAAGAGCTCCGAAATTTGGTGCGGATTGGTTCGGCCAGTCTTGAGAAAATTCAGAAATAGTGTTCGATTCGCTATTAAACACATCCTTCACCGAGCGGAATGCTGTGCGCTAGCCCTTCCACAATCCATAGCTTTTTGAAACACTCAACAACAACTTGAACTGCGCTATTTCGCTTCTCTCGTGCAACTCGGCCTGCTCGTTCAGAATGTATTTTATGATTCTTCCGTATTTCAATATCTGTTTATCTCCCGAATAATCTCTGTACAATTTCAGTAATGGGTGTAATCTGTACAATAATCGTTATATATCAATTCTTTCGCAGCAATACCGCTGAGCAGCTGGGTTCCTGATTTCACTGGGCTATGCACAGGGGAGTGAATAAATACGTGACTACTGTAATATATTTACATCGGCTAACAGAAGAATAGAATAGCAATGAAAGATAACTGCAAAATGTGCTTCGACAACTTTGCTTATTGAGTGGTTTGATCTGGTCTACTTCTGATTTAGTAGACGGTAAGGGACTTTTCGTAGATCTTGGAGAAGATTTCGAGGTCGGTATCCTTGGGCGTGATAGAGACGACGGACTGAATGGCCTTATCCGCCAGATTGGGAATGTCCGAGTGCGAGAAGCCCAGGGCTGCAAGTATCATGACTAGGTGATAATTTCAGGGTTATGTTTCACGATAGAGTACTTGTTATACCTTTCATTCTTGTATGGTGAAACCTGACCCAGGAAAATGATCCGGTTTGCCAACCCTAGTCATCATCTTTGGCCCATATGCAGAGTGTATTTCGTTATAGTTTCATCGCGGCTCATATATATTACATTTGTCTCCTAATGCTTCTTGTTTAACATGTTTTTCCTTGTGAGATAACAGCAAAGTTATTTCGTCACCATTTCATCATACGTTCTCTAGTAAGTGTCACTAACCGCTGAGTCCGTTCGGGACCTTGAAGTCGCGCATGAACCCGCGGATCTGGTCGCACAGCGTGCGCGCGATGTACTCGTTGTCGGCTGAGACCTTAAGTCACTTATTCATTCTGGTCAGACTTGAGAATCAGGGACTAAGAGGAAAATAGCAAGGAAAGTGGTCACCATAATATTTAGTTCATAGCATAGCACGCGTACTGCAGCTAGAGATCTAGTAGTTTATCTAATAGTTTCCTAAGGCAAATCTATAGCATACCGGAATGTCAGCTCCGAGACCGCGCGCGGCTTCCGCGTGCCGGTCCGGACACGCGTCCGTCGTGAACTCAAAGTCCGCGACAGCCGTCGTCACCTGAATTTAGACATTTTGTGGTTGGAGTGAAAGGGATAAAGAAAAGTGTCTCTGAGGTGTACTTCCTATAATGAATAGGGGAACCTTTAATTCTAAATCTGTATTTATGCGACTATATGGTTCACGTTAATCCATCGTGCTACATATTTATCCTCTATCAAATTGCTCAGACGATTTCCTCCACTCACCACCGAAAGTCCGTGAGGAATGAGAGGCTTGTCTTGCGGGTAGTCAGGGTCTGTGTACTTCTTGCCTTGCGAACTGAAAATAAGTTTTTTCGATTTACCATTTCATCATAACCATACCTTTTCGCCTATTACTCTTGATCTCTGTGCGACAATCTCTTATCAACTTTCCAACTTGTTTTGCGGGAGAAAGATAGTGGCGCAAGTTCGCGTACACTTATCTATTCCCTGTACTTTCCGGCTATCAAATCAGACCGCGAAATGCATCATGAGATGTAGAATCAGAGAAAATTGTTCATTTTGTTCATTTTCTGTTAATAATACCTGATGGGATACGACATTCCGTGGCACATGTGCACTCCCGCATTGCCGAATCCGACACCGGCGAACGACGAGGCCATCAGCATGGCTGACTGCAACAAACATCTCTCATTTATGCAAATTAGATATTTTGTTATGATATTATGCTAATTACGTATTTATTCTATCCATTTATCTTGCCCTACCTTAGCCTCGACGTCTTCGGGGTCGAAGACCGCACGGCGGTAGTACTTCTGGATCGTCTGAAAGATCATGATTCGGATTCCGGACCGGAATATGGTAATTTCCAGATGCAATGATCGAAATAATCTTGACATATGATTGAAAAAGCGTGTTCAATAGGTACCTTGAGTGCCTGCATTGACCAGACATCCGAGATCGGGTTTGAGCCCTGGTAGAGGGGACGAGTCTGCGGGTTCTCCGGGCGAGGCGAACGCTGAATGAGTGACAATGACATAGCATCAGTGTCATATGTCATATGCCATATGTCATATGTCATGTGTCATATGTCATATGCGATATGTCATATGTCATATGTCATATGTCATATGACATATGTCATATGTCATATGTTATACGTTACATGTCATATACCATGACATACCTTGTGATAGGGCAGGGCGGTGTACGACTCGAGCGCGTGGCAGAGTACGTCGAAGCCTGAGTAGACGATGACATTTCTCGGGAGTGACATGACATTGAGCGGATCGACGATCGCCAGCATGGGCTTGATGCAACGGAGACTGCAAGGAAGGGAAGGGTTTCGGTAGAGTATCACGAACTGACTTGGAGATCGATCTCATAAAGTGAAGCTTACCGAATGCCAGTCTTGCACTTCTCCTTGGGCAGGTCCATGATGGAGACACCTGCAATGCTCCATTTTATGGATTATCCGGTATATTATCATATAAATAGCATATAATTGGTGTGTATCCCGTAACCTACCGGTAGTTTCACTGCCAGTTCCAGATGTAGTAGGCACTGCGATAAGCGGAAGCATCGGATTCTCGGGCAGGAGGTCCTTTCCTGGAATTCATCATGAGCTGAGAACTACGAGGGGAAAAAGTAGAGGATCAGTTTAGATCCGTAAAAGGCTGTGCCTACCGAAGGGTCCAGCGATAAAGTCCAGGAAGTCGGCCTTCGGGTTTGAGGAGTACAGGGCTACGGCCTGAACGAGAAAGCGTTCTTAAAAAAAAGTAAGCTTGTAATTTAATGCTAAAAAATGCATGCGCATAAACTATATATTCCATCTTCAAAACTTTGTTAATGCCTATATTCTGTAAAATTGTTCAAAGTCGAACCTTGGTCGTGTCCATGACCGATCCTCCGCCAACAGCGATGAAACTGTCATACGTTCCCTGGCGCGCGAATTCGATCGCCTTCTTCATGCCTGGAGTGCATTATCTCAGTCAGCTATTACAATCATCCCGAATACCGGACGAAAGAGTTTTCCATAGTGAGAGAATTAGACGTATTTTGGAGCCAAAGCAACGGCTAGAACGGGTTATTCTACTTTCAGTAATATTTAAGAGTATTCAGGATATTTCGATTCATAGGCTAAAAGCCTACACCTATTCAGGGAATGGATAGCTTACTGTCATCCGTGGGCTCGATGTTGACCCCATCGAAGACGGAGAACTTCTGGCCCTGGCGCTTGAGCGACTCCGCCACCGCCCTGAGTGCTCCGATCCATATGCTAATAGGTAATCTACTACGATGCAGAGATGGTTTGCACTATGCCATCCTATCCCTCATCTACAGTAACCCCGTAGTATAGACACAGTAACCCGTCCACTCACTTGAAGGCGCGGGTCTCCGCAATGCGAGGGTCCGTCACGACGAGCGTGTGCTTTGCGCCGAGATTCTTGATATCGTGGCCAATCTGAACTAGTTCTGTGACGATGCGTTGGAGCTATACTCTATTAAAATTCCTGACAGTACACTCTTATTGCTTAGCATCGCTCTAGTTCCTCCCTGTCTATTGTTGCTTATCACGCTACAGATTCTTCTTTTTTCCGTTGTGTTGTATTCTGCTCTGGGCCAGCCCTACACTCATCGCCAGCATGGCTACAGTCTATTATCTTCGGCAGTCAGTTATCAAGCTCTTATCTATCTTCGCTGTTTCTCGTCCAAACACCGCTTATTTCTCACGTACTCGAACCACTTTCTGATCGCACTAACCCTTTCTCTCTCCGTTTTCCTCTGCTCTCCCCCTACTCTCTCAACACGTGTGCCCAACGCGGCTGTTAACCTGTTCCAAACATCGCTAACGGAGCACACTCTAGCCTGCCGACTTCGTCTTCGTTTGAGAAATGGCAAATATCCTTTTTTGGAAATTACATTATATAAAAGTGTAACCATCACACAGACTTCACATGCTAAATTTTCTACAACGTCAGCCATTTCGTTTAATCATTCTATCATAGAAAGATCGAATAAAATTCCCCAGAACTCCTATTGACCAGGCGCCTTTCGTTAGGTTGGCAGGATTCGGTCAATGGTCAAGCTACCGTACCTCCGAGGTCACTCCCGGCCCGAAGCGCAGCGTCGCCTGCACCATCTCGAAGGCGTAGTCCGTATTGCTCGAGGCTGCAATCGCCAACTGACTGACTGCCTACCGTAACCCCGCCTGGATCCAACTCCCTCATGTCTTCTTGCATCAAAGCATACCTAACTGTCTCATATCGAGGGATTGAAGGTTATTTTATTTTGAATAGTAGGTTTTTGTAGAAGCGTACCACTGGCGGAGAGCTTCTTGACCTTGATCGGGGTCGCATCGTGGTGGTGGTGAGGGCACATGTGGCCCGCGGCCGAGGCACGCGATAGGAAAGAACGGGCTAGGGCAGAAGTGGTGGTGCACGACATCTCAATGTTTAGCAGTAGAGTCATCCGCCTGCCGCCAGCACGCGGACACGACGCGGACGAAGCCGATACAACCACGGGTTACTGTATGAACGGAGAAATGTCACATAAGGGAAGAGATAGAGAGGTACTGTACAACGCTCTAGACCTTTGGAAAGCGAAAATCACAATGATGTCATCTTTTCAGAGATGCAGGGGGCTCTAGGTGGTTAATAGAAATTAGCTTTAGTGTCTATCACCTTGCCCTTCTCCTCTTCTACATGGCAATGTATTCGTGGTGCGCGGCACACCAAAAACCCTATTAGGAAATGACAGAAGGATTTTTCGCTTTCCAAAGGTTTTGCATTGGGGCAGAATACCGTGTACCGTAACCAAGGCTAGGAGAGTACTGTAAGTGGTAGATTGAGATAGTTTCTCTCCATTAGAGACTGGTGTCTGCGGGGCTGCAGCGTGCAGCTTATATACCGCCCTTCCCCCTCCGATTCTCGGTCGGATGGGGAGATCATCGGAACAGCAATGTGACTGCAGCATGGGCAGGAGAGAACAACACACGTTGGGAGAGAGAGTGGGGTGAGAGGGAGTCGGAGGGTTGGACATAGATAGCCGACAACGTGATCGCTGCAGAGAACGCCGAAAGTACGACCAATGTAGATAAGGGGGAGGAGAGATCGGGGCTGTAGGACATTTCGGAACTTCCATTTCGGAACCGGACATCTCGGAACTTTTGCATAACTCTTGTCTGGGTTAAATCGAATATTCGCCCCAAATTTGGATGGTGTGGTCCCACCACGATTACCTACCGTATCCCAAATGCTCGGACATTTCGGAACTGGACATCTCGGAACTTTTTGAATAACTTTCGACTGGGTTATCCGATTCGCCCCAAATTTGGTGGGTGGGGTCCCACCACGAACTTTTTCCCTAGCTCTTTGCACCGATTCTCTTCAGATTTTGAACCTGAGTTCTGACCGCTATTTCCAACCGTATACCAAATACCCAGCCATTTCAGAACCGGACATTTCGGAACTTTTTCCGTAACTCTTTTACGCATCCGATTCGCTTCAAATTTGGAGGGTCGCCCGTCACAACGATTACTTACACTATCTTAAATTTTCTGTCATTTTGGAAATAGGCATCTGACGTTTTTGAATTTTTCTGTAACTGTAAATTATACTTATTGACACTAAACTTGAACTGTGTAAATATATTCGTGTCTGAACTCAGGTATGGTAGGTAAACATAAAACATTGTCACCCAAAATTCAAATTCGGTGTCACTAAGTCAATGTCTTACAAAATTACAGAAAAAGTTCCGAGATGTCCATTTCGAAAATTTCAGATGAAATACGGCAAGTAATCGCGTTCATAGGCCGCCTCCAAATTTGAAGCGAATCGGATAATGCGTAAAAGAGTTACGGAAAAAGTTCCGAAATGTCCGTTTCTGAAATGGCTGGGTATTTGGTATACGGTTGGAAATAGCGGTGAGAACTCAGGTTCAAAATTTGAAGAGAATCGGTTAACGTTGCAAAGAGCTAGGGAAAATGTTCCGAGATGTCCGGTTCCGAAATGTCCGAGCATTTGGGATACGGTAGGTAATCGCGGTGGGACCCCACCCTCCAAATTTGGTGCGGATCGGATAACCCAGTAGAAAGTTATTCAAAAAGTTCCGAGATGTCCGGTTCCGAAATGGCGAGTTCCGAAATGGAAGTTCCGAAATGTCCTACAGCCGAGATCGGGAATGAAGGGGAGGAGAGATAAGGGGAGTGGAGAGCGTGGTTGGGGAGCGGGAGGTACAGTCGGGGCAAGGACGATTAGAGGTTTGAGGAGGATAGAGGTTGGAGTGGAGGGTTACTGTAGCCACGCATGGGAGACGATGAGTGCAGCGGATACGGTATTCAGAAGGCTTCCTGTCTGATCGGATTGTCTCCGTTCATCGTGTTGATGCTTCGTGGTTCGCATAGATACTAATTGCAAGCCGATATTTTCCTCATTTAGTTTCCCTTGTGTCTGGAATCAGACAGTCCGCCACGCTGTCAACAAGAACTTTCTGCTATCGGATCGTATCGCAAACTGGTCGTCGCTTCATCGTGGAGAATTGTGTGGCTGACTGAGCACTCTGAGAGCAATACGATCAGGGGAATACACGGTGATTGGAGAGAAGAGGATTAAGAGGAAAAAGAATAACAGGAAGCAGAGACTCACAGACAGTTTGCAATGTACTGCATGACTTGCATACTTCTAGGCGACGAAAAGAGTTGCTAATCGTAAGCAAACCTCCGATGGCTTGAGATATCGGAATGCTGGCGATTTGCCAAGCGATATACTCTTCGTAAATACCTATAAGCGAGTCTTTCTATTTCGGAAAAGAAGAACGATTCGCTTGTAGGTATTTCCGAAAATTCTCCCCTCTGAATTTCCCTAGTCCACTGGGGAATCATTGCCGAAGGCTTCTGGTCGGTCTCCGATGCCCTCTTCACTACATTCTATCCTCTCGTTAACTCAAACTTCCTTCCCCTTCCCCTTTCCCATGTTTACTCGCCGGTTCGCTCTTGCACGCTAGTCCAGTGCGATCAGAAACAAGTGCACGTGTCTCTCCGCTATCACCGGCCATGAGCGAATTGTGGTCGGAGCCCCTTCGAGGGACGAGAGAGCACGGGGAATGGAGAGAGCGCAGAGAAGCGAGAGATGGAAGAGGTAAGACGGGGGAGATGGTTCTCTGAGCGGACCCGTCATATGCCGATGTGAGCCCTACCGATGGGGTTGGAACTGCGATATTTTGAGATCGCGGGTTTTCACTTATGCAGTAATTGTCGAACAATAAGATAAGCATCAGAATGTCGCGAAGTGCTTTCGAAATGCTTGCGAAAGCAGCACGGTATGCAGATTCTTTTCAAGAAAAAAGTTGTGAGCGACGATAAGAGAAAATTATGAACACAGGCAAGCTCGCATGTATGATTTCACATGATAGCCACTCCTTTTAGTTTCGGCATTATTTAGGGCCTGAAAGGACGCGATCTCGCGTTTGTTAACTCTTTTGATGAGAGTGGGACAAGGAAGTAGCGAGATCTCTCGTGCTAAGGAGAAGTTGGCTGAACTTTGTAGAACGCTTCAGTTTTACTCGCGATTGGAAAAATATGATAAAAGAGATAAACTGCGTACATTACTATGAGGCAAACATATCATTACATAAATACAATATTTATATGACATATGGGGCAACAGTAAGAGTCTCTAGTACCGTAGAATCTTGTCTTCATTCATAGATATTTATGTTTGACGTATTACGTAAATTCAGCTATCAATAAAAGTAAAAACAAAGAAAAATGAAAGTCGAAAGAAGTTGGTTGGACGGCTCTGGTGTTTATATAGCTTCTTTTTGATGTCAATCATGCCGTTCTGTGCTGTGACACTGAAACCTCAGCAAGTCAGGTGCAAAATATGCGACGCCGTTGTGAGGTTTATCGTACTGGACTAGGTACACGCATCGATTAGGCCCCGTAAGATATGCGCAGCAGAGGCGGAGTATTCTAGTAGAGATCTGCAGTCGAGTCCTTTTGTTCAAAATGTTTTCTTATTTTTGCATTAAGAACGTCGCGGTTTGGACCGATTTATGAAACATAAGCATCAAAAGGACTATATTCCAGACCTCTAGATATATTCTAGACGGCCACTCATTCCACAGCAGTTACAGCAGTGCACTTAGAAAAGTACATTTTGAGCAGTACCTCGTTTCCTGATAGGTTCTTTGATATAACCGAATGCACCATTCGGTGCCGCAATTGGCCAGGAACATGGAAAAACTGGTAATTAGATCCGAAAAACTCATTTAGAAAAATCATTCAATAAAAACCAAAATTTCTTGATACTGGAGCGTAACTGCTGTGATGCCTACTGTCCCCGCTGCCCATAATTACTCTTTCTAGTCGTTCTTTCAGATTTCTAGATCGAAGCCCACTAATAATGCAAATCGTCAACTAAAAAGTGTCTGGATGTCTGAACCGGAACCTAACTTTTCCCTGGAACGCTTCATTTTCTACTACAACTGCACAACGGGTAGGAAAGTACTACAAGATTGAAAGAGATAGTCTCAAATGTAAACTACTCTTTCTATAATATTTGCAAATCCTAATGGCATCCAAGCAGAAGAAGGATTTTCAAGACTCGTTATTCCTGTTTTGCATCTCTTCATGATGGCTGTTATTTGGTCCGACAAAGACCAGCGAAAGCGAGAATACCGCAAGTACTGTCTCTCGCTGCAGGTAATACAGATACAGACGAAGATTGCCATCATGTTAGGTATTTTAGAAAAAATATTTAAATGAATATCAAAGGAGAAGCATGGAAGAGAGTCAGGCGATAAATACGCTGATCGCCTCCGGAGAGATTCCATATTCTTCCAATATCCTGTAATTGACTTCCGTTCTGTGCTCTGCATGATGATAAATATATAAGCGCTCGGTTGCCAAACCCTATTCCCCAAGGTCGTCTGCATGGTAGCCGATTCCGTTCTGTGCCTCGGAATGCCCTTCGTCCAGGCCAAGCACTACCTCGTCTACAGCGTCGGCTTCATTCCCTCCTTCGTATCGATGCAGCTTTGTATGGTTAGCAAATTGCCCTCCAATAAGCACTAATTAAAGGGCTAAGTACCTTCATAGTGCGTCATCTGTCAATGAATGAACTAGATTTACTTGTACATAATAACCTCGTTTCAGGTTTGTTTCTACGCGATCCTTTCACAAATCGCAGCCTGCTACTTCGACTGCATCATGTACTGGAGAAACGTTAGTTTCAGAGAAATTTACGTAAAATATACTTTTTGAATTTTATGATATCGGTCTCTGTGTTTGTATTATATTTGGAAAGCTGCCTACAGCTATTGTTGACGACAAATATATGCCTTATCGAGTTCTCATCGTTTATAGGAATCAGCACAACTAACGGGACATTTACTCAACCACACGAACATAGCAATGAAAATGAAATAGCTCTAAAAGGGAGAAAACCTAAAAACCTAGCACGCAGTTTCAGGCCATACTGCCGGTTGGTTTCCGGTTCCGGCTGGCCGGCTGGCATTACCGTGCGGTTCTCTGCTTCGTCAAGGTTTGGGGCCTCGTCTCCGCCCTGGTCTTCGCCTACTTCGTCTCCATCATCAACCTCGACCAAGACATCAGTCCTATTTATTTGTTTCTCTGTCAGAGCTCTATATTGCGATCCCTTGCTCATGAGGAGAGCATAGCAAGTAGATAGAACTGCCGTGCGTCTAATGTGGGGAAAATGTTGATCAAATAAATGATCAATTAATTGCGATCCTTTTCTCACCTTTTTTTCTCTGACTCTTTTCATTCCTACACTCTTTTCAGCGGTCGTCTTTAATTGAGCAATTAATTGCGACCTTTAGATATTTCTCAAGTTTTTCTCGCCATTAATGGTGAGGTGGTCGGAGAAAAACGAGAGAGTGTGTGCTTTGAAGAGAGGAAAAGGTTCCCCATGAAAGAGGTTCCTTTTCCCTCTCTCGTTCTTGCATGTTCTCTCGTTGCTCTCTGACCTCCCGATTAATCTCGAGATATTTGCGAGACTCACTCTCTCAGTCATTTTCATCCTTCACATTTATCTACCGGTCGACCGAGAAAGAGCGAAAGGGGAAAATAAGAATGAGTTCAGCGAGCGTCCTCTTTGGTTTATGATTGAGGAATGAGAACAGAGACTCTGTGTCTTGATAGTATGGAGGTAACAGGTTTGTATTGCGTGCAGCAGCGGCGGGTTCTCATCCCCGTTGCTGCAAAATCTTTGCGGATGGTGAGGCCAAAAATAGATCCAGATTATTTGCTGATAAATTGCCCAATTTATGAGGAGCTCGACATAAATTGAGCAAATAGCTGATCATCTTTATCCCCAGATTAAACTTGCGGCTGGATTACTGAAATCGACTGAACACGAATTTCGAAAACGCAATTTCCGTTCAGGAATACCTTCGAAGCCACGAATGGCTGGCGGACGGCAGGCTTCCGTTTGCCGTTTTTGCCTTTTCCATTCCACAGGTTGTCGTGGGCACGACAGGTAGGAATATGGTTGACTAAAATGTTCCGTAAGTCATCTCATTCCTACTTCCGACGAAAGAGCGAAGCGGAGAGTGCAGACAACGCAGGAATAGTAATGTAGGAATGACATTAACTGACGGAGCTTTACTAGTTTCCCGAGCGAAGGCATCTTCACAAACAATTCCTGCTGATTACGCTGTCCAATTGACTTCTTACGTGTTACTATGACAGAAATTTATAGAATCGCAAGAAAATTGGAGCCAGAGAGGTAGCGCAGCGCGCGTATTTGCATAGACAGTTCGCAATCGTTTGCGTACTTTTTGTCAACTTTAGAGGAACTTGTAACATGCAATTCAGGTATCGTCTTCTTCGTTTCACCCACCCTTCTCATGTTCCTTGCCGTGGCTTACAAGATCATGGAGAGATTACGGCACGGTCTGGGAGGGGAGAGTGCGCGGACGATTGTGTTTGTCGACGATTGTGTATAGCTTTGTATTGCCGAAGTAATATATGTATAAAACCTATCGAACAAGAAAAAAGAGCAAGAAACCTACCTACGCACATTGACATTGTGTTCAGATTGAAGAGGCGAACGATTATAGATACATCGATCATGATTCAGGTTGGAAATTATCTATTCCCTATAAACGCCAAGAAAGATTTCGTAGTTTTCAAAATCTCATGAAATCTCGTCAGACTAGCGTTCCGGGCATCGTGTACGCCCTTCCCCTCTGTCTGTTTGGCCTGGACGTCTTCCTTGATCATGATACTGTTCTCGGTCGCCAGCCGGTCGTGTGATCTACCGGCTCTCAAACTCAAGGCTATGCACCGGACTATCTCGCAGTAATTGGTGCTCGATAACGTAGGTCATGGCCGCCTTCGCTCAATCGATATATGGAACTTTGTCTCGCTCTTCCTCGCCTAGGAACGCGGAGGATACGGAAGATAGGAATGAAGAATCGCTCTCCCCTGCCGTACTCGCGGCCATTCACCAAGTAAGAAGCGAATTTCTTCCCATCGTGACTTCCCTCGAATCCAAAATCAATGATCTTCTGTTACAACTCCTTTCTCTGTTTCTGATCATAGCGCGGTGGAATTCTACATCAATCATGAGCATACTTTCCCCATCTTCTGCACTAGAAAGAACTTTCATAAGGCTGATTATTCTATAAGTATGTATAATATAACTTTATTGCTATCTCACAGGGAAATGCATAGTTTAAAAACAAGAAAAGAAGAATAATAAAAGCTTATTAGGAATTATGATAATGATGACACAGGCTGACTGAGAGGCAAAGAGTTTTGACGAGAATTGAAAGCCCTTGCGCTCCTTACAAAGAAGTTGTTCATGCGATAGTTCAGAGACGAGGGTTTATAGGAAAAAATGAAACCAGGTCCACGACAACGCGTGGGGTGGATATCAAAATGATGCGAATTTGAGATAGAAATTCGTTTCTTTCCAAAAAGTAATTCGTGAGTCATCTTCTGATCGATTGCTTTACGGTGATCCTCTAAGCTTTGAAGGTTTAGCTCTTTGTTTCTAATTTCATGAGAGGGCATATCACTTAGAGTTTTGCCGAAG
>LS846039.1:1032514-1050008 GCA_900490955.1 Micoletzkya japonica | reverse complement strand
AAGCCAAAAAAGATTGACTTTCATATGAAAGTTTATCGCCTAAATAATATAAAAACCAAAACCAGAGTGCACAAAAATGTCTACTTCGCGAGATATCCTAAAAATCGTTTCCCAGCCAAGGCGCAGTCTTACGGCGTTTAGCGCATAGGAACAAGGTAAACGGCATCGACGTATTCCCGGAACAAATAAATATTTCTCGCCGTAGGAATTTTTTAAAAATATTTTTCAAGCACTATTATCTTTATTATCGTCTCAGAAACATATTCTAGAAGTATGGTCATGTTCGGTTTCACAAAATTTCTCGCTTCCATGTCCCTTTAAGCAACTACAAATCCTTAGCGCAACGGCAGGAAGAGGCGAAAGGCTTGTAAGATGCATATATACATACTTGTTGCACGGTGCATCTCGCAGCTTAAAAGCTACTGGCCAATCAGCTATTCAATCACACCTGAAGTTGAAGTGGAGTATCGATTCGCGTCTGAGATAGCTCAGGGCCACGATTCCGGCCAGCGTTCCCGCCAGATGCATTGCGATCTCGACGATGAACATGACAAAGTCGACCGTCGCGAGGTCGCACGCCATCTAATGCCAACCTTTATATTAGGTTCCGTCAGTTGCGGTCATTCCTATTCACGACCAGACAGCGAAGCGGTATGAAGATAGTGTAGACGAAGTAGGAATGACGCTTACTGACGAAAATTTTTCGTCAAAAATATTATCGCCCATCGACGCATTATAAAAGTTTCCGTTCAGCTAGAACGACTTTTTTTCCTGCCATCATGAATGACCATAGCTCGAAGAAAGGCTAACTGGTAAGTGTTTCATTGGTCTCAAATCATCAGGGAAGTAAAAAGTTAAGATACGCCATTTATTAATTTTTTCTCTTACTCATTGCAATTTCAAGTGCTTCCACTTGGCTAAAACGATTTATCTAACGATTTAGTTTCATAACCAAAAATTTCTTATTCGCACGCTTTCATTGGAGAGTCATCCTTAGTTGTGTACCTTTGCTTCACCCTTAATGTTGTTTCATGTGTAGGCATGATGATAATGGAAGCAAAATAAACAGAGGAAAAAATGAAAAAAATGAAGAGCGAAATTGCGAGTAAAGAAATAAAAAAAGTGCAGTGGAATTTTTTAATATTAATTTTTTTTTGAATTTATGGAACCAGTTCATAAAGCAGTGAAATAAAATGCATTCTGTCTATAGTAATAGCTGCACAGAATAAGTCATCTATTCCACCAGCAGAAAACACTTGAGAAATGTAATATTGTGTGTTAGAAAAATAACCAGGAAACCCGCATAGTCATTAGTAATCATGCGGCACTCAGCAACTCGTATTACAGGAAGACTCCAAGAAGGGAAATGACTGGTCGTCGAATTTTTATCAATATAATAAAAAAATGTATCATGGCAAGAGATCGTACCCAGTCTAGCTGATACGCCGGAATAATCTATCTACATTCCTGGGTACAGCAAGGAAAAAAGTTTGTCAGCTACAAATTAAAAGTTCCGAAATCGTAGCCATCGCACGTATTATATTTAGCGACGTGACAAGACTTGTTCAACGGTAGAGTAAGCACGATGACCTCCTATATCCAAGGTTTCTAACAATATTAGTAAGTATTATGAAGAGCGTACCCCTCTTTCCTAATTGATAATGTGCAGTAGTTATGAAATAGCCTGCTTCATTCTGCTAACAGCATGAAACGTTCAAAATAACGTACGTCTAGCTCGTCAAATGCCAGCTGAATTGTACTAAGCAACTTGCGGTTCTCCGCATTTCCAGATAGGACAGAAGGATCAAAAACTTCAGATATTATTTACCGACGACGCCTCTTTTGGATAACCTGCTGTTTCTGTATTTCACCTTTCAAAATTGGAGTTGCATGCCGTAATATAATATAAATACAGACTACGAGTTGACAGCAAAGTCTAAATTGTGTGATGGTCGCGCGAACCTCCGTCATTTTTCTTTTTTTTTCTTTTGCAGATCTAATTTTTGTCGCAACTTTTGGCTAGTGCATTGCATTAGACATTTTTGTTCTTAAAACTTTCAAATTCTTAATCTATAAAATAAGCCAAAATTCTTGCAAACCTAGCAAAGTCGCTTGAAGGCGGAGAAGCTAGGTACAACAAAGTGCAAACGAAATGTCTACGGAATGGTTGTGTGCGAAATATTTTCAATGAGAAGTAGTCGAAATGTGAATAGCACCAACTATCTGAAAGAATTTGCACTCCTTCGTATTGCACCGATTTGAAAAGGAGACGACGTTTATGCTTTGTCAATGTATCATAGAACAATATTTGCTCCCTTTTGTACACGGAATGAACTACGTTCATCATAACCGATATCTGGACGTGCGTGGGGTGTGGGCAGTGAAATTGGCGGACAGTTTCTGAAAATAGACGATGTCTTTTGTGAATGTGAATAATCATGATGTATTTTGAATAGTGAACACACACCACGCATCAACCTAATAGAATGTTTTTGTGGCAACGACTGCATGATACAGTGTGGCAGTATTTACTGGCAAACGTTTAAAGCGAGAATACTGGCATGCGTCTTTAACAATACGGCTTATTTGTGGCTTCGTCTCCGTTTTTATGCCATTTTAGTGTTAAATATTACAAAAAAAGAACAAGAGAGATATTCATTAGCTTTTATACTTTCATAATTAGCTGATCCCGATCAGGAGTGTAAACAAAGAAACGATAAAATACTGGTGCGATGGTGTAGCTCTTTGCTCAGTATGATAAACGTCTATCTATTGTGCATTAAAGACGTAGTCCGGCGGATGTATTTAATATTTTCACAATTCATTTCAAAGGCAGTTTCTGAGAAGTCTGTATTCCGCGTTTAAGATGTTCAATTCAGGAAACGAATTGTTATGTTGACTGTAGAGCACACGTGAACTGCTCACTTATTTCACAGCAAGCATTGGTAGTCTATACGGTACTTGCAACAATTACCCTCACTCGCAATATCGCTAAAACTTCCCAAACATAGGGCCATTGCCGAAGCAATCAAGCCTGGTTATCAGATACCAGCATAAGCAGTACACACACTTATTACGCGTACACATCGCTCAATAACGCTACAACAATTTATTTCAACAAAACAAAAGAGTACCCGTGGTTCTTCTTCGAATTTCAAACAACCTAAAAATCTTTTTAAAAAAAGATCAACTTCCCGACCAAATGCGATGAAAAGAGGCTGCGCCAGGACGGCGGCAAAGATCAAAGATCGAAAAATTAAATGGTAGTAGTATCTGTGTCTGTATCAACTCTCGATCTGTGTTGCACAATTATACATCCACAATCGCTTTCTTCACTCCGGTACGCATACATTTGACAGAAAAGGAAACATGGAAGGCAAATATTAGAAAACGATGCAAAACGTGTAAAAGTGGAGCGGAACAACGGGGGAAACAATCGAAGGAACAGAGAACTAGGCAAAAACGAGAGATAAATACGGATAGCAAACTGAACAACCTCACGGTGAACGCCGGCCACTTATTGGATGATAACAAGAGGAGAAACGAAGAGGAGATCTGTAGTAGACATAGAGCTGCCTAAACAGAACCTTCCCAAGGGGAAGACTCCCTGGAATGGCTCTATCCAAAACGGGGGAAACGCATATTTTGAGAAACTTAAAGGCCGGCCGGGCGAACAAGAGAGTAGCTAAGGCAAGCGAATCCTAGTTTAGCTAGCTGGTCAATGCTCAATCCTAAGCAGTGGAAGTCAACATTGCCCCAGGGCTAAAACCAAGATGCCTACCATCGCCCACCCCCCCATCTTTCCTCGCCTCTATTGTTCCATCTGCTCCGGTTCCTCTTCCTCTGCCTGGAAGTCCGAGTTTCCATTAGTTCCATTGGTTCCATTAGTCGCAGCTCCGCCCTCCGTTGGCAACTCCATCATTCGGTTCCAGCCCTGCACATCGTACACATTGCACACTCATCTCTTACCGCATTAGTACATGCTTAAAAAGCCTATCTAATAACTTTGCATACATATCTTCAAGTTTTAAGGACAACTAGCTAGGCAAATAGTTATTGCTATAAAAAATACCGTTTTACCACCATTATGTGGTGCTCCACTAAAATGATGAAAATAATAGGGAAAAGAAAAAAGCCAAACCTTCTCCGGGACGCGACCAGAGGCGAGAATCTGCTGTAGGAACTCGATCTCTGCCAGGTTCTTCGCGTTCTTGATCGCCTCCTGCAAATGGCGTGTTACTTTTTGAAATTAAAATTACATAACAGAAGCAGCTTGAAAACCCAATTAGGCAATAAGGCTCACTGATTCTTGAACAGAGGATTACGGTAGGTAGCTCTGTGGACCGTGACACATCGCAAAAGCCTACAGTATACCACCAAACCTAGATAACTTGGCACCGTGCCAAGTCACGCCCGTACCTCAATCTTGGTCTTGTCCTCGGCGGTCATGACCCTGGTTCCTCCGACCATCACCACTCCGCCCTTCGTCTCGCTCTCCGCCGCCTCCTCGGCCGGCGCGTCGCTTCGCTTGATCATCTACAAAGATACAGTTCATACCCTCGGTTACGTTATATGCCAATGGTGAAGCTCGTGGTGAAGCCACTTTTCAACTATGATTTTCGCATGGAAGAAGCCCTTCTAAATGGTCAAATAGGGACAGGTGCCAAGTATATTGCGCAAAATGAAGGAATTAAACAACAGAGGATACGAATCGTGTACTTTTCGACGATATGTTTCGTTGTTTTTGGTGGCCAGAATCGTCGCGGCTATGAATTATGCGTGAAACATAAGCATCAAAAGTACACGATTCGCATCCTCTATTAAACAAACACGCTTTCCCTACTTTTCGCAAATGGCCGTCCATCTGTTTTCCTGATAAATTCATATCCAAAAATAAAATATTCCAGTATTAGCCTACAAACAAAAGGTACAACCTTCTGCGAAACTTCTCAAGCTTTTGAAAGCGATTGGCTCAATTGAGAAAAAAATCCTTAATAAAAAAAGCAAGTATCCCGTATTTACCTCGGCCCGCTTCTTGGCGTTCTTCTTGCCCTTGAACATCTTCCTCGCCTCCTCCCTCTCGACCAGCCGAACCCGCTTGAAGTCGATTACCCGCACCTTGAGAGAACGAACGCATTTGACGCCGCCGCAATATAGCAACTAGAGGATACGAATCGTGCACTTTTCGACGATATCTTTCCTTGTTTTTGGTGGCCAGAATCGTCGCGGTTATGAATGATGCGTGAAACATAAGCATGAAAAGTACACGATTCGCATCCTGTAATACCAACTACACTTTCGCATTTCGCGTTACAAAAGCTCAGTCAACCCTATCTATTATCTTCTATTGTGAAAGTTATCCTTATGCTTCTCTTTAGCCTCAGGATAAGCATGTCGATAATATATATATATAAGGCATAAGCAAAAGTCAAACATTAAAAATACAGTATTTGCTTACTAATTATTAGGTCAGTAAATGGTCAATCTTTAAAAAAACAATCGGAAACCTGCGGCAGCCTGTAGATGACGTACAGTCGGTAGTGGGGTTTGTGCGTGATTGGGTTGCCGATGAAACTGAAACGATAACCTTTTTTCCCTTACAATTCAGACAGACTCCTACACTCAGCACGCACTTACGGGAAAACACATTGTTCAAAGCACCTCCACAGTCGCAAAATAACGTTACATGTGACCTATGACTGCAACCGTGCCCATATCTACCGTAATCAGGGCAAACATTAGACGTTAAGACGAGCGCCGGCACCACAAATCCATCGTGCGAAACACTTCAGGCCATGTCTGCCTTTCATTTTCTCTAGCTGCCAAAGGCAGCTTGCAAAAATGTTCTGACAATGCCAGCCCATTGTATGGCCCACATCTACCGTAATCAGTCAGAGTAACAACACCACGATCCCCCCCCCCCCCTCACCTCACATACTCCAACTTCGGGCAGGCAGCTAACCCGTCAATGTCGCCCAGCTCGCACAGGTTGTTGTTGGTCAGAGCGAGCGTCTTAAGGTTGGGAAGCGACTCTCCGATGCTGGGCGAGATGTACCTACAGAGAGAGTTGGCTTTGAAATAATGGATGGTAATTTAAAAACCGGCGCATGACCTCAAATACCTCGAGGGTAAACGGTACGACAGAACCAATTTGACTTACGGTACTATGCGCTGATTTTTACATTTCCTTCACTTGTATTATAGATAATTGTGTTCAAAATTGCGCATTCCGAAGACAATGAATCCGACTTCCGTTGTTTACCGCACATATTTGCAGTTTTGGATAGGCGCTGTATTCTCAATAACGCTAGTTCGAGCAGGTATGAACGGAACGGAAATGTGCATATTTTTAGCAGCCTGTTACCGTGCCCTTACAATTGTCCAATACGTTGAGAATATGCAAATTAGGGTTGATTAGGGATGAAACCGGGAGACGACTTACTGTACTCGGTTGTTGTGCAGATAGAGCGCCTTGAGCCGCTTGAGAAGCGGGAAATTGTCCAGCTTCTTGATGTCGTTATCCGTCATGTCGATGTAGTCGAATTGGTCCTGCGATTGGATGATATTACATTACTTCACCAATAGAATAGAGCAACTAACGGAATGCATTTATATTGCTGCATAATAATCATTGTACTAAATATCTTGTTTCTTCTTTGATTTTACAATGAACCTTTTTCATGCGCGCTCCCGGCAACATGACAACGTGGATTTAGCCAGTATAAGATTCTCAACCAACCAAATCTAATAATTCAAAAAATTCCTTTATTTAGACCTCGATAAAAAATAAAGACAAGCTCAAGACTCACCCTGGTCACTCCCATGTTCTCGATAACGGGAATCTTGAAGTTGCGCAGGTTGAGCTCCCGCTCGCTCACCGTATTGATGTACTGGTGGGCATCCGCCAGCAACTCCACTGACATACGAACCATCTGCAAATTACGCTCGTAAACCCCGGACAGACCGGGAATTAGGCAGCAGAAAACACGGAATCAGCAAAACCGGGATGCCCCCGTAACGGTAACAGTTGCGCAGGAAACGCCAGTAATCACAAGAGATCATAAATAAGAATATTGGACGAGGGCTTTATTAGGAATACTGTACAAACCCGTATGAGGTATCACGAAATACTAAATGAAGCAAGGCAATGCGAATGGAGTATACTGTACATATAGAAATTTTCTTAAAAACTTTCTAGCCATATAGCTAACTTATATACACCTCATACACCGATTCTACTCGATTCTAAGTTTACGGATATACACTATACAGTACCCCAGAAAATCGATAAATCTAGAGAAAGTTGACGAAGATGACGAGAACGAGAAGCGCCGATAGGAGGATGAGGAAGGGCAGCCATTGCTTGAGGCATCCCGAGAGGCTGAAAGGAGGGGAAATAGTTGGTGCATATATCGACATGGACTGGGCGGTCTGCTGGTAGGTCCTCCTGATTTGGCATAAATTCTTCTCCATAAGGCATGTTCAAAACATTCTTCATGCTCAAAACATGCTGACTCGACTACGTAGCTTACAAGTCATACCGCAAGCCCAAAGCAGACTGTATTTCGCCATGTCACAATCTACATACAATTGGTTTAGCAATTAAACCGTCGCAACCCCCCCCCCCCCCCCGACTGACCCGAGAGCCCGTCCCCTGAAGAGTATGCAGCAGGCGAGTCTGACCATGCCCCAGTCCGTTCGTCCCCCGTACCGCATCTCATTCAGCGCAAGGGCCACGTGCGAGTGGCAGTTGTCGCAGAACAGGTTGTGCTGCAAATATTATTGAAGAAAAGCTGAGCGTCGAGGAAATATTTCCTGCTGCTTACTGCTTACCACCGTAAACCTTCAGCCGGAGCCGGCTTTTAGCCTAGTAAGCTGGTATTTTGCCAAGAGAGTTTCACTGTATTAGCGGAGTGCTTTTTGAATAATCTTAATAGTAGATCTAGAAAGAATCAGTCAAAAATACTCTGCAAAATAAACTCTTTTAACTTTTGCATTGCTAATGTACAGAAACAGGAGTGGTAAGGGAAAATTGTAAATAAAAGAAAATATACAAAAGCACTCGAGAACGAAAGGCATACCATGTGACTCTTGTACTCGTCCGAGGCGTACCGTATGGCACTGTCGTAAGCTTCAGCACCGCCCGGAATCTGAGCGGACTCATCAAGTTCTGTTTATAATTATTTGAAAAGTAGGAATCAAAGCTTTGGTATCCACATACCTCTGGTATATGGTAAGTGGAAGAAAGATTAGAAGATTAGCCATTTAGGCAAGAAGTGCTAGAGCTAAAACTTTACACAATAACCTTTGCTATATTTGTTTCTACCCATGAAGCATATACTTTTACTAATAGCACACTAATTGTAAAAGCATATTTCGCTTCTAGGCATTAAAAGAACAATGAACAATGAACAATATATAAAAAATAAAACTCACTTCAGCCGGCGACAATTGCCACACGCGCGTAGGCCAGCCGAAGCCCATTTCATCTTCCTGAAACAGTCGCTTTCGGAATTAAGAAGAATGCTAAATACAAGAAAAAAACTATTGTTTCACTAGGTTCATTATTAATAAGATTACACAAAATTTATCTTTGTGCTACCATTATCAGCCTTGTGGCCCAGCAGGACTCAAAGGAGAAAAATATTTAATAAAAAAAAATAAAATGCAAACTAACGCTGACGAAGTAGCTCCCAGCAAAATCCCGGATGACTCCCCTACTTGTAGCGATTCCCATGTGACCGATGAACGGAAGAAACCATCTACAATAGTACTATTTACGTACTGCATATATTTAGCTGCTTTTACAAAAACTTGTAAAAGCAGTAAAAAAGTTAGTTGTACCGTAATTTACAGCAGCTTTGACTATAAAGTAGCTTTGACCATGAAGTCAGCAATTTATCCATGTAATACGCTAGTTTTAGGCGAACTTCGCCGTAAATGCTAAGATAAACATTTATGAAAGTATTCACGGCAAAGAGCCGTCAGCAGAGCGTTGAATTCTAGACGAACTAATCTAGACGGAAAATACATAGCCATACTTGAAGCAAAACAAGAAAAGATGCAAAACCTTAATTGACCTAATTTTGAATGAAAATTGGCAAAAACAGAGGGTAAAACATACGTTATACAGGGAATGGGGGTCCAGACGACGCAGTAGGGATACCGACGCTCCCGTTCGTCAATCTCCAATCGAGGGGACGTCATCTCTTCGTCCGTATACGGCCTCGACGACATGGCGCGTCGAATACGAAAATTTGAACGGCACACGCGACGCGACATGCGCGGCGCGTTGCGTGCGCTCTAGAGAGGGTGTCGCGCCAGGTCACACCGATTACTTTATTGACACCACACTGTGCAGGAATACATTCTAGGCTGTGCTGCGTGCAGGAAGGCATTCTAGTTTGTTGTTTACGTCTTGAACATTATATCACATGACCATCTGCTCTTAATTATCTGCTTCTCCAAATAAACACTTCCTGGTTTCTCTTTATTTCTCTGTACAAAAAAATCTCGGCACATGCTTTATTCACTGGTACGAGGCTCACAGAGGTCAAATAAATAGGCAAAGGAATAAATACGATTCAATAAAATACGGTAATTGTTGGTGATTACGGTAGGGTTAGGTATCTCAACAGCACCCCTTGTCCTTGCACTCCTTGTGGCACTCCTTCGTTTTCTCGCACTGACAGCCTTCCTTTTCGCACTTTTCTGCAAATCACTTATTTTGTATTCTACTTCCATGAATGGCTAATTTACATAATATGCTAGATATACAGCCGACACTTTGCCTAGCAATAATATGACCAGAAACTGACCAGTACAGCACTCGGACGGGTTATTCTTCGCGTTGCACGTGCCCTCCTTGCAGCACTTGCACGTCTGAACTCAATCAAATAAATTTAGATCCTGAGGGGAAAGCTACAGTAACCGAACGTAATTTCCTGTACATGGTTGCCAGTAATGGTTTCTGTGAAAAATGTTACGCAAGTCATTCTTTGAGCAGACAAAGTAGGAATGAGGTTGCTAACGGAACTTTTTCGTCAATAATATTTCCTGCACAATTACCTTGCACGTCTTGCAGCACTTGCACTCGTCGTTGCAACCTGAATAACATGAATAATATGCAAATGAGCTTTTCCGATAACCAGTGAGAACTCAATTTCTTTCCTCTAGAAGCTATAGATAAATGGCTCTTCGCGAATATCTGTAGTTTGTCTGAATGTTCCACGACTATTACTAATTCCTGAACGTGGTATTCTTTGATGGATAGAGATGGAACGAGTTTGGTGGAACAGGAATGAATGAAGGAGGCGACTCACAGGTCATAGTAGAGAGGAGGGAGGAGGGAAGAGAAGAGAGGATCGATGGGGTGAGATGGACTGAATGCTTGTTTATATACGAGAAGATGTGGGAGGGGGGAGGGAGGGAGAAAGGGGTTAGGGAGAGGGAGGGACAGAACAACTAGAGAAAGAGTTCGCAGGGACCCTCCCTCTAGGGAAGGCGCCGAGAAGAAGCAAAAAAACGTTCTGAAAGGGAAAGGTAGAAGCGAAAAAAAGCGTTCTTAGCCTTTTAAACCTTCTAAGCGGGACCAGGCACTTTGTTTCTGTTGTTTGGTCGTCGTTTCTTTCAATGGAGAAGACCAACAATCGTCGCATCTCCCCCCTTTCCTTTCCTTGTTCATTGCTAAACCGATTAGTATGTAAGCCAAGATTACGGTCTAAGCGCCGAAAATATTTATTTGCCACGGCTTTAAGGGAGAGAGAGCATGATAAGGAATCTCGCAGTAATAAAGATTTGGAAAACTAAAATTAGTAAGGAGAAGATGAGATGCCTTCCAAAGCTCTTGCCTTGTAGCGGAATATTGTGTTTCCATTAGAGGTTTAAAATCGGTTAATTTTCGACGATATGTTTCGTTCTTATTGGTGGCCGGACGCATCGCGGTCATGAATGATGTGTGAAACATAAGCATCAAAAGGAACCGAAACCTCTAGTTAGTTTCCATATTTCTAAGCTTAGAACTAGACAACTCTCGTGGAACTTCTAAAAGGATCAGCATTGTCCGACAATGCAATAAGGCAAAAGGAGAATCTAAAAATAAACGAATATTTCGCATTTTATAGTAACCATGAAAATGGCGCTTTCCCGGACTTTAGTAAATAAAGATGAACAAGCATCATTGTTGGAGAAGTAGTCAACATGGATCAAGAGTACAATGAAGAAGGAAGTAAGAGAGGGGGGAAGTGAATTCGGGTGACTGGGTGAGATACAGCACGTCGAGATCCCTTTCAACCGTCTCCGTTCTCCTCCTCTCCCTCTCTCGCTTCCACCCCTCCGCATTCCCTCGCATCTCGGTGACATCCCTCTTCACACGTTTTGCAGGTCGGGCTAAAGTCTATTCGGAGATCGCACCAAAAACTAGAGAACGAGCTGTTCTCACGGTTATCCTTCACTAACTGCAAGAAAAAGGAAGAACCGTTTATCATAAAGCATTAGCGAAATTATACAGGCACTACAACAAAACATAAAGATACTCGAGAGAGGACGATAGGTTATGATGATCGGATATTGTGATCCGTTCTAGCAGCACCCCTTGTCCTTGCACTTAGCATGGCAAGCCTTAGTACTGTCACACTTGCACCCATCCTTGCACTGCTCTGCAAAATTTATTCTTATTTTTTCATTTAAAAAAAATAGTATATTTGAAGTGTAATCAAACGCAACTCAGTAGTGTGCAAAAGCAACCAAATAGTCAAGGTGCCCATGTAAATAGTGGATACGATTGAGGAAAATGTTTCGTCAGTTGTCTCATTCCTATGTATGACGAAAGATAAAGCAGAGAAAAGGAATATAAACAAAGCAGGAATGAGGTTACTGACGGAACTTTTTTTGTCAATAATATATACCTTCCTCTTCCCCAGATTCGTGCTCATGATCGTGATCATGAGGCAGGTCTTAATTATTGGGACTGCGAAATGATAAGAATTGCTGAATCAAACTATAGATCTCGATGCCCGGAGCAAAATCTCGTAGAAATGCGAGCCTCTCCCGATTTTGCCAACACCATCGTGTTGTTATAGTACTATTCTCGTATCATACCTAGTTGCAATTTTATAGTATTATAGTATTATTATAATACTAGTAAAGAATTATAATACTGCAATTACCAACCTCCACAGCACGCGGACTTCTCCTTGCGCGCACATGACTTATCCTTGCAGCAGGTGCAATCCTGCAGAATACAATGATAATTACTTTCACATTCATTTTAACAAGCAAGTATGCAAACGATTTTATGTTTACCATTATTTTACCAATTCTTTATTTTTTTAAAAATTCACACCTTGCACTCACTGCAGCACGTGCAGTTTCCATTGCAGCCTGAAGCAGTAAATTAATTTTTTTTATGAATAAAATAAAACATAGAAAATAAAAAAGGAAACTCACAAGTCATGGTTTTAGTTGAGTGCGCTGTGCTGTGAAGTGATAGAGTTGTGGCCTTAAATACCGACGGAAAGGAGGACCCGAGTCAGCAAAATGGCCAATTCACGATAGGAAGGAGGGCAAGGAGGGTTGTTGACGAGATAATATGTGAATGGAGAGAGTGCAGACAGTCAGAGGATGGGAAAGACTACGGGAAATGGAGAGACCGAGGGAGGGGGCAGGGTGATATGAGTAGAGAGGGTAGTGTGGCGACCGTAAGACGAGGACAATAAGTGGGGTTATCGAGGGAAGGGAGAGGCGAGTGTTTTTGGATTGACGATCTATAGGCTATTGATACCGGGGCACTTTGAAGCGACTGAATGGGGGAAAATATTGGGAAGAGCGGGGAGAGTGACTTTGACCTATGATTTAGATCAAAAGCATGAATCATGATCGGTGATCGTAGCACCAAGGTGCAAGAAGGCGCAAAATATTATTGTGGAAAAAGTTCCGTCAGTAAACTCATTCTTACTTTGTCTGCACTCTCTTCATACCGCTTCGCTCTCTCGTCGGAAATAGGAATGAGACGACGGACGAAATGTTTTCCTCAGTCATATAATACCTTGCACAGCGAAGAAGTCTATATTATGTCATGACTACTCGTAGATTTTTTCCTCCCAGATAAATCTACTCTCCCCAGTTCACCGTCGTATGACAATATTTACCGCACTGTGCTCTGTACTCCCTACCTCACAGTCCGCTCGAGAGTGTGTGATTAATTTTATCGGACGGTCACAAGACATTTATAGTTCAGACGGAGATAACAGCTGCTTACGTCTCATTCAAGAGTCAAGGCGCAGGAATTAAAATTATTTAAACAAATCTGCGAAAAATGCACCATATTTTTGTTTTACATTGTCACGTCTTCTTTTCTTGATCATGTAAGGAAAGTTTAATTATGATTATTACTGATAGTTTATCAGACGTTATCTACAATATATAATTCACTTGTGAATTGTGATTTCCTGCGAAAAGAACTGTGAATTCCTCGGTCATGTGAAATCTACACAAAACATTACAATACCGGCTCTAATAGTGAAAGAATAGTCGATATGAAGGCAGTGATCGGGTTTATATATAAATAGATTAGCTTTTATGATCCTACTTTCTTGAATTGTCATTTGAATGAAAAGATGTTAGGAACTATCATAAGCTAAAGGGTAGAACAAGAATTCCAGTCAAGCAATCATTCTTCCTCTTCATAGAAAAGATCGAGAAGGTCGTCATCGATTTCACCCACAAGAATGCCTCTTCCCTGAATTTTTTTTAAAATTTTGCTTTTTATAATAAAAACCTGTTTTTTTCTCGGAACGTATTTTCTCATTTCTCATGGTTATGAGCAAATTGTTATGAGAAATGCCTCGCGTGCTGTGCAAACATAATAAAGTATGAGAAAAGTAATCAAAATTTTCTCAACAGCAATGCAAATTTTATGTTTTGAAATTTTGCATTGTGGAACAAAAATATCTGTCGGTAAAGTGCGCAGAAGTGAACTCATTTCCCAAACTAAAAAATCATAAATCTTTGTATTTCACTAGATATAGATATTATATCTCTAACCTGTATTTCCCTATAGGGCCGCAGCAATCCCCTCAACTCAGTCCGAATGTCCATCGCCATTATCACGGGAACCGTAAGGTACATGTGGATAGAGAGCAGCACCAGTACCTGAAAGAATCACTATAAATATTGTCAAATTCATTTTAATTTTTATATTTTTTTAATTATGTAATGATATTAAATGTGAAAGTGAACAAAAACATGAAAGAATATTATAGTGGACCAAGCGAATATGTACTTTGCATGCACTCCATCTCCTTTTGTCCCAATTTTTCACTGCTTTCTTTCCGATTCTGAACGAGCTAGTCGTACTATAATGCAGAGTGTCGGAACGATTTTGAATATCTTCACGGACTAGAACACTTTTTTTCTTTCTCAGCACTCGATGCATTCCCATTCCAGCCTAATCATTAATTATTTCCTGTCTCCGTGATTCTCCAATTTTCCTAAATATCTAACGGCTTTCTCATAAATTATTCCAAAGCGTGATTTCTATGGAAATTCGGGGGTCTATTTCAATAGCAATTCACGAATCTTGCGTCAGAGAGTAGTTCTATTTATGTTCTCTCTATGAAAGTTGGCACATATTGTCTGCGATACCCAATCCGAATATATCTACTCGTGGGTAAGCAGCTTGAAAATCAAGATTCGCGGGAAAATAAGATGCTGATATCATTCGGTTCAAAAAGCAGGAAAATCTATACGTATGTTATTTCAAATGTGTAAATATGTAAAGTATGTAAATATTCGCCAACCCATATTAATATTTTAGCACCCATAAGAGGTGCCTTACATGTGCTAGACACGAACGTTTTTCTATGCTTACCACCGACATTTTAAATCCCACCCAACATTCCTGGGTCATTATTCATTTTACGATTTTACGATAGAACAATATATTATATTTATGATGTATATATCTAGTAGAAAATGCTCAAGAATCGGTTGTCCAACTTTATTCCAGTGTCTGGAGTCCCGACCCTCACCCCAATCAACCAGCCGCTTTCTCGATCTTCTCCCAGAAGCAACCGTAGAGTGCGGCACTCATTCCCCTCATTCATCCAGGCGGAATCATCCCCCTTCTTCTTCTTCTTCTTCTTCTTAGTCTACTTATTCTTTGTGTCCATTCCCCCATCTCCCTCCTTCTTCATCTTCCCCTCTTACGACTCACTACTCCTACATACATCTTATTCTCCCCCCCCCCCCCCCCCCAACTACTCAACTCACAACGTATGGCATAGTAAGCAGAAGAAGAAGTTAGGGAACAGATCGCTGATTTTCGAGGGCTACGTTCCTTATTATGAAGGACGTGAAATATTCACAACAGTCAGAAGGCAACCCAACTCAATTATAGTTGAGAAAAATGGAAGATATAATCGTTCCGGTCGTAGCTCCGATTCCGGTATCTTTCAAACTGATCTTATCTAATGTGTATCATGCGAAGCTCTAGGAAATACTGATCTCAAAAAGCTATCCATGTTCCTGATATCTCGTCCTAGATCGGAATGGTATCGTTTCAAAGCGTGAAAAATTCACTAAACGCCGTAGCGGCGGAACCACGAATTATACGTTCCGATTTTCCAGACTAGAAATGGTTCGGATTCGTGTGCTAGAGGAAGAGTAGGATTTTCAGGTATGATTAAAGCAAATTCCACAAATTCTAGAACACGATGATTTATCCATAACAGGGAGCCGAATTGGACGAGCCACATACCTAGCAAACTTATCTATTATAGGTACTTATTGTTAGAAAACCTAGCCTGAGGCGTTGCGTATTTTGGTCATTCCTTAGTTCCTCGTCTGCTAGTAAAGTGAGCAAAAAAGATATGGCAACATCTGTTTTCTCACTCCCCCCTGTACTGAACATGCCCAATTTGGCATATGGGCACAATTGAATTGAAACCGGGGAAGAGAACTCGGAAATTGACGGGATAAGAGAGATAGAGAAGAAGAGAGAAGAGGGAAGAGAAGAGATCACTGCGCTGTTCATAGAAGAGGAAGTGTTGCAGCTCTAGGTAGTAGAATAAAAGTTTCTTCAGTAGAATGCGCAAGAATGGATTATCCAGGCGCTTGTTTTGCTACCATTATAACCACACTTTTCTATTTAGAGAAAACGCAATTTTAGATCTCCAAGGAAGCGAGTAATCATGAGGATCTAGCTGGTTTCGCAGATGGAGCATCTAATGACATCGAATCCAGTTGAGAGGCAATGCTTCGTTTATGCTATTTAGTTCTGTCCAAAATTCACTGTTTCAGCAAAACTATGAAAAGAATTGGTAATCAACTCAATCTTGGGAACTCCTATGTCAGTGATTAATATTTCATATCTTGAAATGCGCTTTCTTTCTGCGTAAATTCGCGTGCCTTCACAGCGCGAATTGAGGACTCACTCCAGTCGGCCCCACATTCATTTATGCAAAGAGCGCGTGCGCCTCCAATAGTCTCCTCTATTGGTTGTTGCGCTTCGAGATAGGACAGCATAGCAATTTGTTATGCAAAACCAGACTATCTTTGATGACCACAACCTCGACATCACAGTGAAACAAAAGCCAAATTCTGCGTAAATTAATATATTTAATATGGGAATATGCCGCTTCTAACCCGATTTCTTACATGATATTCCGGATTATATACCGTATCTTTTTAATCCAATACCTACATCCGTATCTACTGTATCCCAAGCCTTACCGTATTCCAGGTCTGCGGTAGGCGCTTGCCGCAGATGATGCGCAGGACGCGTCGCAGGACGCGTCGCTGTCGCTCCGACAGCATCCGGTGGCTACCGTAACCCGGGGCACACAACGGAACGAATCGCAAACTGACGACCCGTCGGTTCTCTCTCAGCTCATTGTGGAAGCGATTGAGGAGGGATGGCTGAAATGAGGGAGAAATGGGGGGGTTAGCATAGAATACTCAACACTGCATGAAAGTGCAGTAATCGGAATCCAAAAGCGACTGCCTTTTACGATTTAAGATTTAGGCATATTCTTGCACTCTATAATTCGAAACATCGCTAGATGGCAGGGTACGAGCGTTCCAAACTCTCCCCGGGTCTTAGCAAGGATTAGCGTCGTCTTGCACTCTTTCAGGCTAGAGTTTAGGGCAGAAGTGAGCGGAGCGGGAGCATTATATGAACAGGATATGAGGAATCGCGAGGTTCGACATTGCAACTTTAAGCAATAAAAGCCTAAGAGCTGGCTTAATTTCAAGTAATATGCGAGATGCTAAGAACCATCAGATTTTGGAAGCCCTCTGCAGTGCGTAGCTAGAGCCACTCTCTGACTCCACTCCACTCTTCTCTTCCCCTCCCATTCTCTCTGCTCATTCCGCCCCTCCATTCCTCAGACACTCACGGAATAAACGGGCAATAACGATGTAAACGGGGCCAGAATGGGTCTGACTGAGTTGAGAGTGGAGGAGGGGTGGAGATGGGGGAGGGTGGGGGGGGGGG
>LS846039.1:1017159-1027970 GCA_900490955.1 Micoletzkya japonica | reverse complement strand
TATTGTTGCTGTATCTCTAATCGGAAAATGGTTTCGGAAGAGCGACGGAGCAACTTTGGCAGGGTATAACAATATTATTCCTGAGAAATTCGAACAAAACTCTCCGTAGCGCTTTAGACGACCAAGCATACTATCCATATCTAGAAGAAGATGATCATGGTATATTTCATCTCTGAGAAATAAGGGTTCAAAAAGGCATTTTTCAATTTCATTTATTTGCTTTTTCTCCGAATCGGGCAAGAAATCGAAACAAAACTCTCCGTAGTGTTGTGGAAGGGTATAAGCTCTATCCGATGGCACCAAGTTCGTTTCTGAGTCTCTTATAATCTCTGAGAAATAAGGGTTTTACGTCTTCAGCAGGGTCAAAATGCACCTTTTCACTGATATTTTGCTTAGATCCTTTGAATATACTAAACTTTTCCTAATATTCAACAAATAAAGGCAAAAAACCGGAAGAAAAATGATAAACTAGTGCGCGAGCGCCAAAATTTCCTTTAGAGAGTAGGCCGTGGTGTGCCTGCGAGGGCACGGCGCGGACGACGTTTTCGAAACGTCATAACGCCGCACTCCCCACATCATTCCGCCCGGTGAAGAAAGTGTCTAATAGCGAAATGACCACTATTTTTGAATTTTCTCAAGAGTGGCTGATTCAATCCATACCAAAATTTCAGAGCTTATTGAATTCATAGTGGCGAGCTTAAGTGTTTAAATTCATAATTTTTCGTTCACTGGTTCGCCTACGGGATCGGATACTATGCGAGAAAACCGCTATTCGCTATTATGACGCTTGGAATGCTGTGTCCCTTTAGGGTCGAATCACTGTGAAACTGAGCAGTAGATCTGTGCTCTCTTTTGCTCTCATCGTTTTGCATACTCTCTCGTCGCTCTCTAGCTCCCAATTAATCTCGAGATAATTGCGAGACTCACTCTCCACTGATCTACCGGTCGACCGCAAAAGGGAGGACGGGGTAAATTAGAATAAGTTTCGAGGGCCCCGCTCATTGGAGCAGATGGGGTGATGGGTTTGGAAGGCGCAAGGTGAACAGTTGCCTCGATAGTATAGAGGTAAAGTAGTCGACTGGTGTTCGGCAGCCGTGGGTTCTAATCCCCATGGCTGCAAAAGGTTTGCTGGTGGAGATACCCAAAAATAGGTCTAGATTATTTGCAGCTTATCTCATCACATAATGGCGAGCTCCATTTCGAAATGAGCAGATAATCTCGAGATAATTTCCCACATTAAACGTGCGGCTGGGTTTAGATATTTTGGCTAGCCAAAAGTGAATAACAAACGGTACACATCTTGGGCTACATTGGTTGCCATTTTTGCTTCTACATATTTTGATTGTAAATTTGTGATAAGACAAACAGCGGTCACGTAGGCGACGAAAAACATGGCGAGGACGGTGGCACGGGTGTCGAAAACGAATGGGAAATCGACGGGTATCGTAGTTCCACAGCATTGCTGGATGAACCTGTGAACATTAAAATATTTTTTTAGTTTCCCACCATCAATTACTGACAATGTTTGTTTACGATTGCGAACCTTTTCGTGGCTCCAATTCCGGGATGACTCCGGTGGCTCATAGAGCCGCCATGATAAATTATTATATATTATATATTATAATAATAATAATAATAATATTATTATTATTATTATTATTAATATTATTATTATATGCAAAGAAGTTCTCCTATTATAAGGCTATAGCAACCAAAATTACACTAACTGCACTAGCTGGTTCAGAAATAGTAGAACAGAGTTATAAAATACATTCATGTTCAGTTTTTGCCTGTTTCCTTCATTTACCGCCAACACAATGCGAATTCCATAGTTCTAATTTGCCATATCACTGCAAAACAATTAGAACTTATGGAAACGCCGAAGACACCTAGATTGACGCTGTAAGCTGGGAACTTTGTTGCAAGAAAACTTATCAGATCAGAAACATATAATTTTGTAGAATCTCGACATCCAGTGAGATGTCAAGATAGGTAGGTTTCGAACCTTTTCCAGGTAGTCTCTGCCCCGGTCAGAGAATTCCTTGGCGATACTCGTGATGTATGTGGGAACAGAGATGAGCAAAGTTTAAGATGCCGCTATGAGACCCGTCCACCCGCGCTGCAAGACCGTTTTTTATGGAAAAGTTTCACGGGAGCGACTATTTTAGTTTTTATTTCTAAAATATGTTGCAGACTACGACACCATCCTAATATCCTATACCATTCTATAGTCACGATTACCGTCGTCATCTTCCATCGATTTCTGGGAAGTAGAATGGCCTGGAAGAGATAGACGAAGCACAAAAAAAGCCCTTTCCGAGGAACGTCACGACGAGGAGAATCTGACAATGACTGATAATTCACTAAAAATGTCGATCAAAATATACTAATTTTTGTATAATGGAAAAATCGTTCTGAATTAGGGAAAAATACTAGCAGAGTTTTCATCAGTAATCAGCATCTAAGGCATTGTTGAACGGCATTACCGGGGAACAATGACATGGTCATGAAAGACCAAGAATGAAGAATGAAGAGATGCATACAAAGGGTGCACTTTCATGATTTGGCCATGAGTCATCTGCCGAACCCTAGCCCTCACCGCTAGAGTATGTGATTCGTGTCTTTTCGATGGTTATGTTACACGATCAATTCAAGCAAAAATCATGGCTTGTTATCCTGTGGAGAATGAAGCATAATGATCAAAAAGACATGAGTGACAAATCTATCTATCTACCGTGTCCCCACCACGGATGAATATTACAATCTATATTTCTACTCACGATTGCAACGTGCGCGTGGCCGGTCTGGCAGAGCAACCCGATACAGTATCCACCCATCAAGGGATAGGCCGGGAAGTCGACCAGCAGAAGACCGTTGTTGAGCGCGGCTAGCGAGACCCAGATCTGGAGGGGGATAGGGAACGAATTATGGAAGTTGGCAGGTATAGTGGAATTAGCCGATCCGTCAGTTACTTCCGTTCCAAAATGAGTCTAATTCTCTCACGTTTACACATTCTCTCGCCTTACATTCGGAATAATTTTCTGACGGATCTTTTTAATCCACTATAGCAGCGTCCACACAGATCATACATACACATACACACATAGATATTTAGTAGAATAGTAATTTCTCTAGTAATAATTAATTTAATGGTAATTTAATTGCCTAATTGTAATATAGTAATTGTGGCAGTAAAACAAATAAAGCATAAACCGAAATGTCCAGGAAAAGGCTAATCGTACCTGAAGGTGGACGAGGAACCACTTGTAGTTCCGGCTTTGGTAGGGTGTGGAGCGGAGGATGAGCGTGAAGGCAATGGAGGAGGAGAGGCCGTTGAATAGGAAGACCACTACCGTATGACACAGCAGCCCGACGTCGAAGGACGAGGGAGTGGTGAAGTTGATCGAGGGGGCATAAAGGGGGTACCTAGATCCTGCTTCTATCGGGCTGTACCCCAACGCTGACCAATTAATCTCCCAGACGCCCGAGGATAGCGGAGATCTGCATGAGAGGTGTGTTTAGAGAGGAGAATTATAGCAAGATCATCTCGACCTTGACTATCTAAGCGATCTATCTCGGAAGCGATCTATCTAGAATCTAGTCAAGGTCGAGATAATTCAATGCGCAAAAAGAGTCATTTTACTACATAACTATAGTAGAGAAAAATGAAAGATATAATCGTTCCGGTCGTAGCACCTATTCCGGTACCTTTCAAACTGATCTTATCAAATTCTAATGTGGACTATGCGAAGCTTTAGGAATTACTGATCTCAAAAAGCTATCCATGTTCCTGATATCTTATAGTCTAGAAAATCGGAACGTATAATTCGCGATTCCGCCGCTACGGTGTTTAGCGATTTTTTCACGATTTGAAACGATACCATTCCAATGCAAGACAATATATCAGGAACATGGATAGCTTTTTGAAATTAGTACCTCCTAGACTTTCGCATGGTTCACACTATAAGGTGATTAAATCCTTTTGAAAGGCAGCGGAATCTGCGTTACAACCGGAACGATTATATCTTCCATTTTTCTCTACTATATCTTGAATCGGAATGGTATCGTTTCAAAGCGTGAAAAAATCGCTGAACACCGTAGCGGCGGAATCACGAATTATACGTTCCGATTTTTTAGACTATACATATGTTTCGTGAACAGCATAAAGCCAACACATTATGAAAAAAAGAAACTTAGATAGGTACACAAATAACTCGGATGCACATCACTAATGAATATGTGCAAATCTTACGCTATTTTGAAAAAAAATTCGAGCAACTGACATCGACGAACACCATCCTACCTAATATCATAAATCGAATTTTCCCGGGAACAGACATTCATTTTCCCGCCTCCCCATTGTTTTGCGCATATTGCTAAATACGTGGCACTTTGCCTGATAAATACTGGATCGCAGGAAACGTGAGCATCTTACGAGGAAATAAAAGCCAAAATGTCTACGTTTTTGGCGAAATACTGTCAATCAAGAGGGAGGGGGATAATAATCCCAATATCCAAAGACCATTTGGCTAAGCTTCCACAGTGTTCTTCCATAATCTTCCCTGTCGTTTTCATCTTGTTCCTTTATTTCTCTTCATCCCTTTATAAGCGCGATTGAAATATCCTAGTGTCAGTGCGAGGAGACGACGTTGACGTTGGCGGTTGAGTGGTCGGGGAGGGGCAGTCGACGGTGTACGAGAACGGCGAGAATCGCACGACGGTACGAGCTCGTCGTCGCCATCTTAGACATATACAGTTAAAGTTGTCATGCCCTATAATTATAAAAAAAACGATGGGAAAGCTATGCAACTCTTTACGCTGACTACCTTCAAAACTTCTGCCGGCCTACGCTGCTTTTTGCTAGAGAGTTTGTAGATCGCTGTAGGTTCACTGTTGATCAGAACTCGATAAAAAAGGAAAAGAAAGAATATAAGGAGACATTTAAATAAAAAAATTTAAAATAAAAATTAAATGTATGTCCTTTTCGCAGTTCTTTTACGTTATCGATTTGAGATATTTAATCATCACACTACCTGAACAGCCGAGTGCACGGAGCAGTGAAGAATCTGCATACTGTAGAGCGAGTAGTAGACCCCTAAAGCGCAATCTTCCGAATTATCCGAAATTGCCACTCTCTTGTTCTCAGATTCCCAACTACGCAGCAGAATGCTGTACTAAAGGTTATCGCCGCTTTTAGACCTGCCATTATCGATAACAACTGAAAACTTCAGTCTATAATACGCAGATATATTCCTATAGGAACATATTTATATGTGCTACGGAATCGTGCTTTGCGGAACTTTAATCGTTTTCTTTCGTGAAAATGCCCGCTTACTGTAGTCAAATTGCCACGTTATCCACCCGTAGACGTACGTTGAAACGGGCACTGCAATCATGATGACGGGGAGGACTGTCTGAAGTAGAGCATACGATTCGCGTCTTTTTGATGAATAAGTTTCACACAAATCTATATAAGCGGTCTGCCATTTTATATACAGCCTGAAATATAATCACTTCGACAACGCGAATCGTATGCTCTAGTCTGAAGGGAACAGAGTTGGGGAACGAATTAGAATAAGAAATAAAATTATCGGCTTTTACGGCTGTACCAGGCTTTGGTCATCGTTTGAAACGATATGCAACAATAAGCCAAAGTAATTCGCAAATAGAAACAAAATAAATATTCACCAGTCTACCTGTTGTAGCGAAAATATTATTATATATTACCTGAATGAGCAGGGCCCTCAGCATTTTTAAGTGCCAGTTCCTCGACCGGACACTTTTCTCAGTTATCTAAAGGTTTATTTCTTTTTGAACTTAAAGGAGCCGGCCCACGAGCACGGTAGCATTTTGAATTCGCGGGCTACCCCGATATGCAATTTAGGCTTTTCCGCTCATCTTTTCCAACAGTTATTTTTGTGAAAATGATCAGAACAACGTGAAAAATCGATCTAGCAATGAATCAGAGCTGTATCTCATAATAGTCAGCTAGTATATCCAATTTTGTGAAAAGCGCGTTGCTTTTTGCACCTTCAGTACTCCGCGGAGAGTGAATGAAATCGCATAAGATTCGGAATACTCGATCAGGATGATTAGATCTAAAGAATGACGTAAAGAGCGACTATGACCAGAAACTCGTGGTACGGCTCCTTTAAATGAATGAAAAGACCTGTGATTGCAGGGCTGATATAGAAGAAGCTACTAGGATCACAATCGCGGAAACGATAACGGCTACTATCTGCAAATTTAGATCGTAGCAACTTCATGAATTATCTACCGTATTCATATAAGATATGTTCAATTAATTTGCTTGCCAAAAGCGTTCCTCCCCGTGCCTTTAGGAACTTCTTAATTGTTTCTAATACCCGCATACTTTCTCAACCATCTCTTATAAGATTATAGAACCCGCCAAACCACCCCGATTCGCTATGCGACGGACATTTCATCACCCATTATTGCTATTCTTGCTTCACCTCAATATTTTTAATGTGATGAAAAAGATAAATGAATGAATGAATAAAAAAAAGCGGACATTCCATCAAAAATCATAAAATAACGAGAATTTTTGTCTCGGATAATACTCACAGCTCTTTAATCGTTATGCTCTTCTGTATAAATTGGTTTTCAGCGTAAAGCCAGTTTAGATTGATATCCAGCTGGCAAACCGATATATGCCATTTTCCAACATTAATGAATTATATCAATTTTTTGTTCGTTGCTACGTATTGACCTGAAATCACTGATTAATCAATTTCTTTAAGTGGTGTGTGTTATAAGTGTGTTATAATGTTTCCTTGTTTTCTTCATTTCTTTGTCATCTCTTGATTTCGCTGTTTATCGCAAACTCCCAATACGTTCAACAAACACTACATGTTAAGCCTGGTAGCAGGCAAAACAAGGCATGAGGAATATTCAATTATGACAAAGATTATTGATCTCATGAAGTAAATATTATACTAGTTTACGTTGTTATTCGCGTTTCCTTGAAACTGAGATAAAATTATCTATCTATCTAGTTGAGTGTAATAGGAGCCACTTCACAAACCCCAGGTCTGGAAACCGCCAGCAGGCCAATTTGGCGTGAGAGAAGAAGAGACCACAGGATGGTTGAACAGTGAGAGAATGAACTACTCTAACTCAGAAGATGGTTGTCCAATGCAATAGATAGCATTGCTATGCAATGTTACAGACCCCAGGTCTAGAAACTCATAGACGAGGGGCTCGCCAAATCCGCCAACAGGCCAATTTGGCGTGAGAGAAGAAGAGACCACAGGATGGTTGAACAGTGAGAGAATGAACTACTCTAACTCAGAAGATGATATTTCAGTGCTGTAATTAATCAGTAGCATTGCTAAGTAGCAGATTTCTCTCATATATCGGTAAAGTTACATAGAAATGCTTCCGATACGAGATCCCACCGAAATAGAAAGGGGGTCTGCCACCAGCCTATTGCGGAGGATGACCACAATAGACTGGCTAGAGGTTGATTATATCCATTGAGCTACCGCCACTTGAGAGAACAGAGCAATGAGAGAACAGTAATAGTTTATGAAAAGATCAAGCCTTGCTAAAATCTTGCCTAAGATCATACAGAACTTCGAAAGAAGTAATCTCAACGCATGCATCTGATTTATGAGCTGGCAAGAGAAAATAACATAAATAACATAAAAATAACATAAAAATAGAAGGAAAATGTGTTAAAATAGGAAAAGGCTTAGCGATAAGATCGACTGAAAATGAAGAAGTCCAAAACCTACAGTAAAATGATAAAGTTCGTTGCAGGAACCAGCGAGCCAAATTGGCCCGCTGGCCAATTTGGCGGCTGCTGCCTGCACTCATTTTCAATTCTATGGTTTTATTTTTTCATATTTCACTCTCCTTTTTTACTTTTTCATACGAGTTACTTCTGAGTTCGTTTTGAGCTATTTATTTAATTCATATTTTAATATTTACATTTAACTTTTAGGCCAGGCACTTTTTTCGAAGTTCGAAGTTTACTTTTTCCCTCTCAATTCATTTTTAGCCTATGCCCAACCTGACCTGCAGGCTATTTTATCGCCCATTGGTGCTCAGTGTTCTACGAAAGTGAGTTAGAGTAGTTCATTCTCTCACTGTTCAACCATCTTGTGGTCTCTTTTTCTCTCACGCCAAATTGGCCTGTTGGCGGATTTGGCGCGCCCCTCGTTTATGAGTTTCTAGATCTGGGGTCTGTAATATTGAATAGCAATGCGATCTATTGCATTGGACAACCATCTTATGAGTTAGAGTAGTTCATTATCTCACTGTTCAACGATCCCGGGGTCTCTTCCTCTCTCACGCCAAATTGGCCTGCTGGCGGTTTCCAGACCTGGGGCTTGTGAAGTGACTACTATTACACTCAACTAGATAGATAGATAATTTTATTGCAGTTTCAAGGAAACGCGAATAATAACGTAAACTAGTATAATATTTACTTCATGAGATCAATAATCTTTGTCATAATTGAATATTCCTCATGCCTTGTTTTGCCTGCTACCAGGCTTATAACATGTAGTGTTTGTTGAACGTATTGGGAGTTTGCGATAAACAGCGAAATCAAGGAAGAAAACAAGGAAACATTATAACACTGTTACCAGGCTTATAACATGTAGTGTTTGTTTTCGCGGAACGTATTGCGATAAACAACGAAATGAAGAGATGACAAAGAAATGAGTAAAAACACTACACCACACACACATAAATAGATTTATTACTTAATGATTTCAGATGCTGCTGACGAGTAGCCCAGATTGCGGAAAAATAATGAAACAAACTGTACATTGATATATGGTTCCCTATGAATAAAGACTGTAAAGAAATACATTCGCCAAATCGGAGAATCTCAGTTCTCATGAAAACTCTTATAACCAAATAGCGTACGTTAAATACAGCCTATATAGAAAAGGCATTTCTACAATATGCCAGAAGCGCCATTCAGACTTTTCTATCTTTGATCTCCATTCGTGGCAGGTAAATTAATTGAACATATCTTATATCATTTTCTTTCGAAAGAGCCATAGCTGAAGTATACAAATATATTACTTATTTACAAAAAAACTTTATACATAGCATTTAAAGGGATATGGAAGCCAAAAAAGATTGCCTTCCATATGAAAGTTTTCCACCTAATTGTAAGTAATACAAAAAACCAAAACTAGAGCGCACAAAAATGTATACTTCGCGAGATATCCGATTTTTCATTGCCTAACCAATTCGCAAACTTACTGCGTTTAGCGCATAGTAACAAAGCAAATGACATCGAGGTACTCCCGGAACAAATAATCATTTCTCACTGCAGAAATATTTTTAAAAATATTTTTCAAACGCTATTATCATTATTTATTTATATATTTATCGTATACGCGTGTAGCGTGCGGTCGTTGGGGGACAGTGGAGGAGAAGGAACAATCAAGGCATACTTTCATCAGCCGAATACCTACTTTATCAGACTGCAGAACTCTGCATATTGCATTACATTGCCTTTTTTGCTCATTTCGTTCATATCACGTGCAGTTCGTATAGCAAATGAGTGTTGTCTAAGATTGCTTTTCGCAATTGGTTTGGAATTGACTCCCTGTGGTTCGACTAGGGCGAAATTCGTAGAATTGACTGGTATTTATTCCAATATCAAAAGCGCCAAACATGATTTTATATGCAATTTTTAGATCACGCACTTTCCTTCTATATTTGAGACTCGCGATGTTTAGCCTATCTACGATTTCGTTCAGTCAATGAGGGTCTTTCGTCAAATGGAATATTTAACTGGGCGGTAATTCAAAGGATCACTAAAGGGGGGGGGGGGGCTTCGTCTTGATTGGGGTTATAACTGAATTTTTCCATGTATAAGGTACTTCTCCCTTACTGTATGATCTTGAGAATATAATCTCTAATGGGATTATCGTCGAAGCAACGTATTTTATGTATATGGTCATGTTTGGTTTCAAAAAATCTGTCGCTTCCATGTCCCTTTAAAAATTATCACAGCGTTCTGCCGCAATGCAAAACCTTTGGAAAGCGAAAAATCATTCCGACATTTACTAGTACGGTAGATCGGTGTGCCGCACACCACGAATGAATGGTTAGGAATGGGTAGGGAAGGGCTTCATCATAGGTACTAAAGCTCACGTCATGCACACTCTTCGGATCGACTAGAAGTCCACAAAGATGAAGTTCTTACCATTTTCGCTTTCCAAAGGTCTAGAATTTTGTGTTATATGTAGACTGTCGTGTGAAATAGGATAAGATTTTTTTCCTTTTTCCATCTTACTTTCAAATACCCTGTAATTGACTGCCCTACCATGCTATGCATGACAATAATAAAATTAATATAAATCTATGAAAACGTACTCCTCCGCAGTAGGCGACAAAGAACATTGCCATGAACGAGTCGCGAAGGTCGAACACGAAGGGACTCTTGCGAGTCTCGTAGATCCACATCATGGCTGGGTGCGCCTAGCAAGCATTTTGATCTTTCAAAAGCTAAGTTATACAATGCAAGGCGTGATCATAGAAGATCGAAGTGAAATAAGGGGTATCTGCACCGCTCATTTTTCCGTTCGTATTTGATTGGCACTACTGAATGCTTTTGAAAAAGAAACAAAGATAAAATATTCTCATTCAAGTGTTCTTGCCTGCTCCACGTAGTCTCGTCCGCTTGTGGCCATTCCCTTCGCAGCCGCTACCATCAGTCCAGGAATGACCATGCCCAGACTATAGGCAACGATAAACAACGCCGTCCAGCTCCTCTGAAAGTTGCACTTTTGAGGTGACCCATTTAAGAGATGCAATATGAA
>LS846039.1:952268-970080 GCA_900490955.1 Micoletzkya japonica | reverse complement strand
CGAATCCATAAAACAAGCTATCAAAAATATCCACTTTTCCCACATTTCGACACGTTACGCATAGAGATCACAATTTTGTTCACGGTTTTCTAGTGCTTCCATCGTTTACAGCACACATGAGAAAGCTCAGGAATTATGGGTTTGGGCCCTATTAGCTACGGTAGCAGTAGATAAAACAGTTAACCATGGTATGAGTCTATGCAAGACATTGAGAGCTATCCAATGATGTCAAAAAATGCATATGGTAGATATTGCCTGGAGGGGCCCTTTAAAGGTTACCTATCCTGTCAGCAGCGCGCCGATTTTTGGGCGCCAAATCTTTCAAAATAGCGACTCTCGCACGGATTCCCTGGAGTCTAATAAGAAACAATTGAGAGTACAAAGCACAGATAAGCCAGGAGCAAAACAAAGGAGGCAATGCCAGTGGGGGTATAGAGGCCCTTCCTCTCACCTCCGATCGCTCTCCTCTCGTTCACACCCACTTCCCCGCGCCCCCGCTTTCAGTCATTTTGCCTTCTTGTTTGTGCTTCACTCTGTTTCCATGCCTTATCGTTGTCTTTATCCATGTTTCAATGACTGCATTCATCAATTACAGGTATCACAAGAACAATGACGCACCAGCAGATAATAATTCAAGACTTCGAGCAGAATAAGGTACGAAACTTGTGCGAGTATTAGATTAAAAAGACAATATGCGACAATTTGCACCACAAAATAAAGTTTCAATTACTACCAACGGTTTTCTTTTGAAGTTTTCGTTAGATGGCCAAAGTTTCGAAATCTGTGGACATGTTCAAGAAAGAAATATCTCTGTATTTATAAGAGAACTTGAACATAAAAGACGTGTTAGTAAAATAATCGGCGGTTTACTTAGAATTTGCTCGCTTGTATTTATGTGGTTTTGTAATACCGTTCTGACGGGGGAGCGTGAAACAATGTACGGAGCTGCAATCAGACGAGGGGAAGCTGGGGGACAAGACGAAGAACGGAAGATGAAGCGTTGAGCAGGAACGGGCTTAGATGAAGCCTTAGACCATTTTTAGCTTAGCAATGTGCGAACTGAATATGCGAAAACCATATAGAGCATGAAAGGTATCCCGTTGATTGGTGAAGAAGGGAGAACGAGTGGAAACAGAGTAGGTGTTGATGGCGGAGTCATTCTCTCTCCTCCCTGAAGTGCAAACATGAAGAACAAGGAGCAAGTAGTTGTCGATTGTCTACTGGTGCTCCTGCAATACACTCATCTTCCTCGACTATCTGCATCAGCCGTAGGGAAGCTCTGGAAACGCTGCAAAAGTGCTTCAAATCACTTTCGATTCTCCGTTGGAGCTGATAAATCATCTGATAAAACAATAACGGTCTAGGCTTGAATAGTTACGACAAACAGCAAAGAAACATTTTCAGTTTTTGAAAGAACATTCTCGAAAGCAATAAGAAATAACCTTCACAAAAATGAAAAACGATGTGAAACTTGTGCAATGAAATATATCTGGAAGTAGATCAGTGGCCATGTCTGCCGTCGTGGGAAGGAGAAGGCGATAGGAAGTGGCTCTCCTCTTTCCTTACCAATCAAGCGGGTCACGCGACCGATCAATTGCAACCGATTCTCATCTACAGTGCTACTCGGAGGGTCAGATTCATGATCTCGAGCACCTTTTTTTACCACCCCACGAGAGGCACGAAGTTTTATGAAAACCCAATTTGTACATGTTATGCTCTCCCTATGAGCAAGTGATTCCAGTAAAAAGCTGTGACAGGATAGGTTCCCTTTAAAGGTGGAATGAGGGTATCGACGAAACTGCTCGATCGCGATGGCGTTTTACGGTGTTTTCAGCGCCATAATAATGACACTCTGGCAGAGACCCCTTGATAGCGAGGACGATAGGCACAGCATTCCATGCGTTCTAATAGCAAACAGCGGTCTCCGCACAAACCATCCGATCTTGTGGACAAACCACTGAACAAAAATGGATGAACTTAAAAACTAAGTTGCGCATAGTGAATTCAAGAAGCGCTGAAATTTTGGTGCAGATTGGTTCATCCACTCATGAGGAAATTCAAAAATAGTGCTCAATTCGCTATTAGACACATTCTTCACCAAGCGGAACGCTGTGTAGGGAGAGTCACGTGGTATTGACTAAGCAGGCAAATAGAGGACAATAGTAGAAGTCGGAGAACGCTATGAACGCCACACATTGATAATAATTACTCAAATAAAATGATCTCGCCCAGCTGTAGTAAGCATTAAAATACTTTTTTTCTTTATTTATCCATCGAGTACGCGTGTATATTCGTTTATTGATATGTTCATGTAAGTGACTCGTCAGCATGGCTCTACTAAATATGTACAGTGTTACAGCGAGCAGGAAGGCTGACAGTGTGCGATAACGGATTGAACGTGTGACACGGAGTAAGCGAGGTCTCAACCAGGCGGAGGTTGGTACGACGGAACTGGTTAGAGAACGAGTACATTTAACCACACCCAGAATATATCAGAGGCAAATGAGGGGAGGCGTATCGAGTTGTACGTACTGCGAACTAGATCTATCGCAGATACATACCCCCCCCCCCGGAAATTTTCGAAAACTATTGATATCCAAACAGCGAAATTCCCGATACGACTAGGTAAGACTTATTAGATAGGCAAATGTTCCGTCGGCCAACACTGCTAGATGCAAACGGGAACTAAGTTAATTGAGTTGACATTGTGCTCAACTGCCGCGAATGAAAGTAGAGTATCTCATTCGGGTCGTTCTGATGGGTATGCTTCAGCCACTACGGGACACCAACCAGCTGTTGGTTCAATATGAGTTGATCGTGAGGCATAACCTAATCAAAAAGACCCGAATGGAATACTCTAACTTAGGTAGCTGGAAACGGACCATGTTCACGGTTATGCGTCAGGATCGTGCCGGTTTAGACAACTGCCGTTTATAAAGAGCCATGGACGTAGATAACCGAAAAAGTGGTCCGTTTCCCGCTCTCTACTGTAAATGGGAGTTGTTCCCCCCGTTCAACTGGTCAGTCCACAACGGGCGCATCTGCGGGTAAAGAGACACGGAAGACAGCAGAGGAGAAGCAGTCCGAAGGGGAAAGTCAGCACGACGGTGAGGAGGACGCAGAAGAGGGCACAGTACGAGACGTCCGAGAGGAGAGGACCGCCCTGAATTCAGGGACGTGTACCCATCGTGTCGTGTACCCTTTCCCCATGGTCAGGGAGAATAAATGAATAAATCAATAAATGAACGAATTGGCGGAATGGGGTATGGCAGAATAAAAATGGGCCGTCAATTGCTTTGGTTCCAGAATGCATCTGTTCCTCTCACTGTTGCACACTATCTCGCCTGATACTGCCGAGCCTTTTTGTTTCTTTTTATTATAATCGTGTTGGAAGAATGGCGGAAAAAAGTGCAAGTATAGTGCGCCGATCAAGCGACTGAAGAGAGCAGAAAGCAGATTATGCATATTTGCACCTTTCCCTGCCAGCATGCCATCACTAGTGGTTGAGGAAAAAAGGTTGAGGAAAAGGGTCCGTCAGTTGCCTCATTCCTATTTCAGCCGAGACAGCGTAAATAGTTCGATCATAGAGACTTGCAATCGAGGCCTTCCGATGCATGCCTTTCAAGCATTGATCATAGCCCACAACCCGTCTCGTCGCCAAACGCTGGAAAACATATTGACCGAAAGGGCCCGATTATAGGTAGATAGCAATGACATGCGGTTTCCCATGACGTTAATGGTTTCGCAGTTTCCGCTTGCGATTTAAAGAAGGACTAATCTAATTAACATAGGCTAATCTGTATAACGGTAAAAAATAACTAAGTGGATAGAAGAGCAACCGATCAATTCGATTAGGATCGCGCAGGAATTCAAACTCATCGGAGCCCTTCTTTGATTAGATGATGTGCTATAGTTTCTAGGCAATTCTCTACTCCGCAGTAGTCATTTAAAATATAGAGTGTGAATAGAGTTCACCCGATGACAGATAACAAAGTCATCTACAGTGCATTTCTGTCTACGGTCTCTTAATTCCCCTCCCCCCCCTCTCTTCATTCTTGCACTTTGATGACGTCGGCATCGGTCATCAGGACTCCTGATTCAGAAGAACTCTATGCGTTACTTACGCAGTAGAGACACTGGTTCTCCGCGTTGTCATCGATGTAAACGACGACGGGCGGACCGATAGCTGAAACATTTATATCACATTTATACAAACATTTATACTTAGGAAGATATCCAGGGTTTATTTTATAAAATTTTCCTTTTAAGCCTTATTCTTTCGCATTCCTAAGCATATTTAATTAATAAATGTAGTTAAACGGCTATCAAAATTCCTAATGCATAGCCTGCTTATCTTAATACCTCTAAAGAGGCCTCTAAGGTCAGTTCTTGATTCCTAGCTCCCTTTCTCTTCCTCGCCTCCTTTCTTTCCTCTGTCTTCCTCGCCTCCTTTCTTTCCTCTGTACATAAAAAGTGAGCTTTTAGTAAGCTCTCTTATACCTACTTATGAACTGTACTGTGTCATTGCCTGATATCAACATTGCCTTGCTGTTTAAGTGTGGATAAATCAATCCCTAGCTTTTGCACTTGTGATACGCGTACTAATCCTTATATCACATTTATACAAGCATTTATACGAATGTTTTTTTTCTGTAGTCGATAATCGAGTCCGTTTGATTTTTTTTCGTTTTTTTTTGCTCTCACGATCTGCGGCGGTCTTGTTGCTCGATTGACTACGGTGAAGCATGACGTCAACTCTATGCGGGAGATAAGCCGATCGTTTTCCCTCTCTTCACGTTCTGTTCCTGTCATTCTAGAAGACGTGATAATGCGCACAAAACACTGTTTGAGGGACGATTTGCCACGTATTTTGGTCGGCAGATCGAGATGTTCGACCCCTTCCTATTGAGGAAAATGCTTCGTTTGTCGATTTATTCCTCTGACGTTTGCCGACGGAATGTTTATGTCAGTAATAACTTGCAATAAATAGTCAACAATCAATAATAATCACACCTTGGTACTGGTAGTTGGGCGGGGGCTGGGTGTCGTCCTTCTTCGGGTAGGCAAAGGCAGTGGCGTACGGGGGAGGGGGCAGGGCCTCCTCGGGCCTGATTGTGGTCGATTAATACGTTCTGTCAGTTGTCGACATTCCTATTTCCAACGAGAGAGCGAAGCGATATGAAGAGGGTGCAGACAAATTAGGAATGAGATCACTGACTGAACGTTTTCTTCCATAATAGCAATAGCGAACTCAATAATAGCAATATGGAATAAAAAGGTACGTCCGTTACTATAAACTAACTAGTTTGCTTAAAAAAAAGGTATGATTAGGCACATTTCTATTATATTTTCGCCTCATACTATTTATTTCGACTTTTCGTCATAAATAGGAATGAAGACAACTGACGGAACGATTTACTCATCCATAACAGAAGATAAACATAAATAATGGTAAATGGATGGAGTATGAATCGAACATGAATGAAAAGTCATAAATTCTCACCGTTTCTGTTCTTCCTCGTTCATCTTCTTCTCCTATTTCTCTCAAAAGAGCCGTTGACTTGAACGAAAACGAGTGGGGAGATTGGAAGGGAACGAACGAATAGGGAGGGGGAAGCCAGGAAAGAGAGAGTGGAGAGGCGACAACGGAGAGGTCTCTTCCCCCCTCTCACTCTCTCTCTCTTTCCCTCCACTCTCTCCCTTTCTCTATCAGACAGTCTATCACCGCAATAAAGAGCGGGGGGAGAGAGAAACTGTCATGCGAATCAATGAACGTGTGAGGTGATGAATGCATCGATATTATTTAAATTTTATTATACTTTTATAATTTGTAAGTCACCCTGCTCTCATCTCACTAGATCTTATAATCAACGCCTTTTGCGCCTTCAAAAGCGCATAAGATGTACCTAGCTTTGTTGCTTTTTTACAGGAAGAATTAAAGGATCCCTCCACCCATCTCATTCATTCCTATAGATAACCAATTAAGAGCGGTTGATTGATTGTGATAGACAGGAGAGGAATGAAGAGACGCAGACAGCGAGAGAAATCTTTGCACAGTTTTTTCTCAGCAACGGCGAAGTTTCAACAAAAAAGGAGAGCGCATGAGACTCAGGACACTGAGAGCTATCCAATGATGTCAAAAATGCATATGGTAGACATTGCCTGGAGGGGCCCTTTAATCGTGAGCGGCACCCAAACGGCACAGTGTTCTGACAACAGTGAAAAGGTTAAGCGAACGAGATGCCGAAAAATACCCCTGATTTCGGTAGGAACTCTCGCACGGAAAACACCGTATCCAAAACATTTTAGCTCGTTCGCTTAACAATTAGAACACTGTGACGGATCTAATTGCAAGGTCGAAAACCCGCCATGTCATCGAATCAGCCATAATCAGCATAGGTACAATTAGTGATGATGAAATAAAATGAAACGGACATTTCCCAAAAGATCTATCTAGAGCCCTACACGACCGCTCGGACACTGTTGAAAAAGCTGAGTATCAACAATTCGGCTGTTTACGCTCCACATCCTCTCATTTCCCTCTCTTCCACTCGTCTCGTTTATCATAAGCCTATTTCCGTGCAACGTACTACGCGACACCGAACAGTCGTGACCGAACTTTGCGATCCAGCGGAAAACAACTACGCTTTCCGAGGTTTCCCGATCCGGCCGAGTACTGTAAAATATTCCGGCAGTCAGACTTCCCTAGCTGTGCGGTCTCTCAATTGCTGAGAATAATTGCTCTTTGTTATAAACATATTTTATTGATGAACTCGACACATACATGACAATTCATTTCAGAATTTTGAAGCACATGGAAAAATAAATGCACATTGTACCTATTACCGTCAAGCTAGTAAATTGTGTGCCGTGTTTGAAACACTTGAAACAAGGCCATATCTCGGCTGGGAAATGTCATACAGAGTTCTGGTCGGAATTTTTGGAATCCTCAGGACGAGATCTATTAGTGTATCAAGTTTGTAACGATTCCTCAAGTTTAAAGACCTTTAAAACGTAAAAATGTGGCATTGGAGAGGTTCGAACAGGGATAGCGGGAATTTCTATGATGAAAGCCGTTTTAACCGTTTTTAAGTTGGCTAAGCATCACCAAACTTGACACACAAATAGATCTCGTCCCGTGGATTCCAAAAATTCCGACCAGAACTCTGTACGACCTTTCCCAGCCGAGATATGGCCTTGTTTCAAGTGTTTCAAACACGGCCCACAATTTACTATCTTGACGGTATGTGATCGTACGCTCACTCAACGCATCTTGTGAACAACAACACAAAACAAGCAGACCTCGCCAATCGGAACCAATCCGTGCCCAGCTTCGGCCCGAAATTGCTACTCTCTTTAGAGAGCTACCCGAAATAACGCCGAAGTAGGAATTTACAGTTTTACAGTTTTACACCGTTTATCTGGGCTAACAGTGGAGGGGTATCCAAAAGAGGGGGTTTTGATAGATAGGAGAGGAGTGGGTCTTCAAATCTTCGTCAAGCACTCACTCAGCCCGCGGTGTCCATGATCTTGAGTATCCTCGCAATCCTGGTTTGGCGCTAGTTCCCCCGTGCGCCAAGTCTTCAGGGGGAACGATTCGTCTTCTTGTCCGAGATTGAAAGGGGTGCGCTTGATCGAGAGAGAGTCGAGCTTCATTCTCTCTCGAAGTAGGAATTAACGAGGGGAATCAAAGTGCCTTGCCTCGCAAAAGAGTGATTTTTTTCGGGGAAAGGAAACAAAAGTTTATTTTTCGCACTTTGGTTTTTCGTAAAGCCTGTTTGTAAAGGAATTTAAATTCCTTTACAGCACAGAGAAAAATATGTACTCGTTTTTCGCCCCTGGACATATAATGTGCCCCACGGAGCACCCAATGTGCACAATCGAGCACATTATGTGTTCTAGTTTCCAGTTTTTTTCCAGTTTATCACCTTTATCAGGACTAACATTGGGTTGGGCACAGCATTCCAAGCGTTCTAATAGCGAATAGCGGTTTCCGCGCAGAGGATCCGATCCTGTCGGCGAACCAATGAACGAAAAATGTTGAATTTAAAAACTTAAGTTCGTCTCTGTGAATTCTAGTAACTCATCTTCTTTAAAAAACCCACTCAGTCCGAGGTGCCGAGAAGATCTTGAGTATCCTCCTGATTCTCGCTTGGCGCATACTTCTCCCGAGCGCCGAGTCGTTATGGAGAAGGATAAATTCTTCTATCCGAGATTGAACATGCGGGGAGGGGCTCTTGATTGAGAGACGACAGAGAGAGCGACCACTCGTGACGGGGACAGAGAAAATGAATCCGCCCCCATCCCAGAGAGCGATGTGCTCGTTTTTCGCCCCTGGACATATATATGTGCTCCATGGGGGCACATATATGTCCAGGGGCGAAAACGAGCACATCGAGGTGCCAAATAGAACACATAGTTTTCTGTGTGAGGAGGACCTATCGTGTCTCGAATGATAGATACAAAACAACACATGAAAGCATGAGGGAGCATAAAACTTTCTATTTATAAATTTGCTCTCTGCGGTCATAAGTGGTTCCCTAAACATTTAGTTCAATCTACGCAATTGTTATTCATAGTTACAATAGATTTTTTTAAATTTTATTTTATTTATCGTATGCGCGTGTAGCGTGCGGTTCATTTCTTTTTATCGGTTATTCATTCCTTCTTATCGGTTGTCCGATAATCGGCTGGGCTATTATCGGTTCTTATCGGAAACAATATGAGAAGGGGGGTTTCGCTATCATAGTTTTCCTGGGTTTCAGAAATCCTATCACAGTGTTCTGCCGCAATGCAAAACCATTTGAAAGCGAAAAATCGTTCCGACATTTACTAATACGGTAGATCGGTATGCCGCACACCACGTAAATATGAAGTATTAGGAATGGCAAAGGATGGGCTCCATGGTAGGCACTCAAGCTAACATCAAACAAACACTTAGTGTCTCCTAGAAGCTTAGAAATATGATGTCTTTGTTATTTTCGCTTTCCAGAGGTCTAGAATAATGTGCCTATACCTCGACTATTAAGCATATTAGGCAAAAAAACGCACGTGAATCAACTCTCTTCGATCGCGATCTCTTACCAAACCCGTGTATGAACAAACTACAGCCTCTGACTAGTCATTCTGCATGTCTGCTTTCGAGAACATCATTTGTCGGACAGGCATTATGAGCATGCATGAATCATGCAAAGTGGGATAATATTATGGTATTTGATTTGGCAGTCTCTTCGCGATAAGAGAGCTGTTCGGAAATCGTGCGTGCAAACTAGAATATTCAACCGCCACCAATGCGAAATCTGCAGTGATATTATTGAAGGAAAATGAACGTTGAGAGAGCTGCACAGTTCATTCCGCTAACCACCGTAAAACTTCAGCCGGAGCCGGAGATTAGCCTAAGCTGGCATTTTGCCAAGAGAGTTTCACTGTATTTAGCGGAGTGCGCTGCAAAGATTTCGCAACGTTCCTTTTCCTCCAATAATAGGTGATATTCGAACGCAGAGACGACGAATTCCTATGGTTGAGAAAAAAATTTCCATCCGTCGTCTCATTCCTACCGTCAAGCTAGTAAATTGTGGGCCGTGTTTGAAACACTTGAAACAAGGCCATATCTCGGCTGGGCAAGGTCGTACAGAGTTCTGGTTGCAATTTTTGGAATTCTCAGGACGAGATCTACTTGAGTATCAAGTTTGGTGATGATTAGACAACGTTAAACCGGATAAAACGGCTTTTATCATAGAAATTCTCGCTATCCCAGTTCGAACCTCTCCAATGCCACATTTTTACGTTTTAAAGGTCTTTAAACTTGAGGAATCGTTAGCACACTTGATACACAAATAGATCTCGTCCTGAGGATTCCAAAAATTCCAACCAGAACTCTGTACGACCTTTCCCAGCCGAGATATGGCCTTGTTTCAAGTGTTTCAAACACGGCCCATAATTTACTACACTGAGCGAAAATTCCCTAACACACGGCACCACCGGGAAATTACCCTAGCGGGCTAGGGAATGATTCCCTAAGAACCGTAGGGAGAGGCTGAATTTTTAGGGTATTTTCGCAGAGGTGCCGTATGGTGGAGAATTATTCCCTAGCCGGCTAGGGTATTTTCGCTCAGTGTAGCTTAAAGGAAATTTCCCACGAAAAAAATCGTTATTGAGTTATTCATTGGAAACATTGTAAAACGGGCTAGACAACGAGATGAGCAAAAATCCCGATTCGAAATGGATCTGTAGGCTTCAGTACGTCCATCTGAATGTGCGAGATACGGTAAATCTCGTGGGGTAGTTTGTAGTCTAGAACGTCTATCTAAATAACATCTGGCATTGCCTGCTCGGTCTCGCTCGCCATGGAGCAGGAAGGGAAGAGCAAGGGAAGGAGCGAAGGTCTGTAGATGTGTGAGCGGTGGAGATCAGGCGATGCCACTGGGTATATTTGGAGAGGGGAGTGATTGGTTGAAACTACAAACTACCCCACAAGATTTACCGTATCCCACACTTTCAGATGGCCGTACTGAGGCCTAGCGAGCCGTTTCGAATCGGGATTTTTGCACATCTTGTTGTCTAGACTATACTGATATGTTTCCAACGACTAACTCAATAACGATTTTTTTCGTGGAACATTTCCTTTAACGGTACTTTTGACGAGAGAGCGAAGCGGTATGAAGAGAGTCCAGACAAAGTAGGCATTAGTTTACTGACGGAACTTTTCCGCCAATAGAAGCATCAAAACATGAGTCACGAAGCACCATATTATTTTTAAAAGTTAAAAAGAATAAATAGTTTGGTTCCCCTGATTCCCTGATTAGGTCAGCTGAGCATGACGCGTACTTTTCATCCCTACGCTTTACGCTTGCATCTCACTTTGACAGCATTGAAAATGTTCGGAAAACGAGAAGCCGAAAAATTTATCTGCTTTCGGTAGAAACGAAAACATTTAGGCGTCAACATTTTTTCTAGTTCCCTTAGCATTTGGAGTATAGTGATCTATAGTGATTAGCCTAAACTTGCTCCTTTTAGCCTTGCTCACAACTCTTGCGCCCGGTAGGAAGTTCGTGCGGGTCCAGCTGTCCATACAGTCCACAGCATCCCACACGAAGCTTAGAAATATGATGTCTTTGTTATTTTCGCTTTCCAGAGGTCTAGAATAATGTGCCTATACCTCGACTATTAAGCATATTAGGCAGAAAATCGCACGTGAATCAACTCTCTTCGATCGCGATCTCTTACCAAGCCCGTGTATGAACAAGCTACAGCCTCCGACTAGTCATTCTGCATGTCTGCTTTCGAGAACATCATTTGTCGGACAGGCATTATGAGCATGCATGAATCATGCAAAGTGGGATAATATTATGGTATTTGATTTGGCAGCCTCTTCGCGATAAGAGAGCTGTTCGGAAATCGTGCGTGCAAACTAGAATATTCAACCGCCACCAATGCGTAATCTGCAGTGATAGGTGATATGCGAACGCAGAGACGACGAATTCCTATGGTTGAGAACAAAAGTTCCATCCGTCGTCTCATTCCTACTTTTGACGAGAGAGCGAAGCGGTATGAAGAGAGTCCAGACAAAGTAGGCATTAGTTTACTGACGGAACTTTTCCGCCATTGAAGGCATCAAAACATGAGTCACGAAGCACCATATTATTTTTAAAAGTTAAAAAGAATAAATAGTTTGGTTCCCCTGATTCCCTGATTAGGTCAACTGCGCATGACGCGTACTTTTCATCCCTACGCTTTACGCTTGCATCTCACTTTGACAGCATTGAAAATGTTCGGAAAACGAGAATTTTTCTGCTTTCGGTAGAAACGAAAACATTTAGGCGTCAACGGTTTTTTCTAGTTCCCTTAGCATTTGGAGTATAGTGATCTCTAGTGATTAGCCTACACTTGCTCCTTTTAGCCTTGCTCAAAACTCTTGCGCCCGGTAGGAAGTTCGTGCGGGGCCAGCTGTCCATACAGTCCACACCATCCCACACTCGTCCGATTCACCATTATCTCTAACTCCATATCTAATATTTGCTCTCGCTCTAGCCGCTCTCCTAATTCTCTCTCAACGACTCCCTCTTCCTGCATGCTCTCTCTCTGCTGACCATCCATCACCTCCCACTCACAGTCCCAACTCGTATAAATGGCCGAGTCCGTCCGGATTCGATCATCCGAAGAATGCTTCGAGTCGTCTTCCTTTCCCTAGTCCTATCTGCGACTGCCCTGTAAGTTCTTCTAGCATTGAGGGCACAACATTCCTATCGTTCAATTTGCGAATGGCGGTTAACGCTGTGATCTATCGCCACTGTGGCCGCAAAAATGAACCAAAATTCACCAATTTAAAAACTTAAGCTCCTCCGCATCAGTCCAAAAGCTGCTAAAATTTGGTGAAGATTCATTAAGCCGTAGAGGAGTAAATTTAAAATTAGCTGCCAATTCGCTATTAGACACTTCCCCTTTCGGTGGGAAAGCTGTAAAGTTCCGTCACAAAACCCATTCCTATTCTCTTTGCGCCCTCTTCATACCACTTCGCTCTCTCATCGCAAATAGGAATGAGACGACTAACAGTACCTTTTGCTCAACCGTAGATATCTATTAGATTTCGTCTTAAATGTTTTTTTTCGATTCTGATTTCTATGCCCAATTATCGGAATAATTATAAATATCGCCTCAGGGCTCAAATGAGCGACGCCGATGTGGACGCCGCATTGAACCTAGCGATAAAGAATGTTGAGACGACTAATCAAAATGCCAAGGAGAACATAGGTATGCCTGCTGTTGCCTTCTGAATATTCATAACATCGTAAATTTAATAAAAACCGATAGTTCTTAATGCTGTGCTGAATGTGCTTAAAGCTAGGGTTATGCTGAAGAGATGAACTGCTTCAGGCGAGGACAAGAATCCGCATGCACAGATTGCGTCGGAACAGTCCGCAGACTCGCAGCGTATCGGAGATGTCATGCAGGTCGGGTATAATATTATATCAAATTTGTATTTATTCTCACAATTTAGAAAACTATGATTATGCTAAACTGTGAGAACAATCCAGGACGAACAGCGAATCGGTCGTTTAACGGAAAAATACATTTCCTACAATTACAATCGTTCAGGAGACTACGCGCCTTCTCGTCTCCAAATTCGGAAAGGGCATCATCTCTGCTTTGTCGAACGTATGAGTTAATTTGTATCTCAGATATTCCATATTCTGTCAGCCTATGAAAATAGCCTTAACTATTATAATATCAGTGGCTACCTTCAGGTCAACATGACAAAGTTAATCGAAAAAGTGCACGATTCTTTCACGAACGCTACGGTTCCGGCGATGCGAGTAAAGCGACAGTATGGAGTGAGTGGCCACTGATTGTCCAGTATCTGTCGAATGATAAACCGCTTAAAGATCAAAGATCAGGTTCAAAGGCCGAAGATTAATGATCAAAGATCAAACTACGCTTTAGCCCTCGAAATCGACGGGAGGCGGCGGCCCCCTGGACGTGTCGTGTATTGACCGGCCGTCCACCTGTGACATCAAGTGATCCATTTCCGCTAGGGTTTGAAAACCAAGCCTTTTAGTCGCATTATGAAACCGAGAGAGTGATCAGGAGCATGGAAGAACGAAGAGAGTCACACGGTAAATACGCAAATCGCGCTTGGTTTTCAAACCCCTGATTTCCGCTTCCCACGCATTAAAAGCAGAAAAATAGAATTAGAAATATATCGTATAATGCATTTAATCCTGGCCACTGCTGAGGGGTAGGCAACAAATGTGGTTATGCTATTTGCGACGAGAGAGCGAAGCGGAGTGAAGAGAGTGCAGACGAAGTAGGAATGAATGTGTGTACTGAGGGAGCTGTTTCATGTCTTCGGCAGAAAATATCCACGTAATTCGGCTTCACTAGATCCGTTCGATTTCCCATTCCGTGCATGGACAAGCCGGGGAAAATCGTCACTAATCATGCAGGAACCCCTTCCGTTCCATCTCCGGCTGGTGCAACAATCTCCGGCTCAAGTCGCCCGGCTCAACCCTCTACAAGCTCAGACGGTTCATGGGCACCGCGGCCTACGATGATGGTCCGTTTTCATATCAAAATAAATTTTTCTTTTCAGTATTCTTTTCAGCAATTTTGGGGCTGTTTAGGCTAACTTCAAAGTAATGATTGCTTCAACTTTGAATTATCAGTTGGTCTCTTTTCAGGCTTCAGCACGGTTCGCAGGGCCTCAGTAGCCGGGGGCACCCTCCCCTCAGCCCGACTCATCTCCAATAAGATATTCCAGGAGGTCAGAGAGCCTCGATCCCTGGCCTTCGAGAAATCTTTTCGTTTGTTCTACAACAAGTAACGAAGATGCATAGGACAAAATGGATAAAAAGATACCGGAATCCGTCAAAATACGCGCTTATTCTCAGCAGATATCAGACCATTTGCAGGCTTCGATTCCGGCCTTCGACCCGACGCACAGCCACATGCTCATGCAGTTTGGCCAGTTCGTAGCCCACGACATCATCTTCGGTCCGACCTCAGTCGGTAAGTTGCATTTGAGGTATTCTTTTGCAAACTGAATGGCAACGAAACTTTTTATCTGGGCCTGAGTCCCACAATCATGAAAATACCTAGTCCGCGTCAGCTCCCTTTCACTGTCCCTTCACAGCGTTCTGACAACCGTGAAAATGTTAAGCGAACGAGATGACGAAAAATAACCCTGATTTCGGTAGGAACTCTCGCGCGGAAAACACCGTATCCCGAGCATTTTGGCTCGTTCGCTTAACATTTTGAACACGGTCCCGTTTCCAGGTGCAAATGGCGCGACTCTCGACTGTTCCGCGTGCGACTCGCCCAATGTGACGTCCAACTGCGCGCCCATCGAGGTAATTAAAGGGCCCCTCCAGGCAATATCTACCATATGCATTTTTTGACATCATTGGATAGCCCTAAATGACCTGAATCTCATCCTCTTTCCTTTTTAGTTGAAACTTCGCCGTTGTTGAGAAAACGCTGTGCAAAGATTTATCTCTCTGTCTGCGTCTCTTCATTCCTCTCTTGTCTCTCACAATCAATCAACCGCTCTTAATTGGTTCTCTCCAGGAATGAATGAGATGGGTGCAGGGACCCTTAACCGCAGCCGGCTAACCGGAATCCGGCATTCAGGTGCCCGCCGGCGACGCCTACTTCCCGGTCAAGACGGCGGCCGGCAAGCCCAACTGCATCCGGCTCACGCGCGTCATCAACGGACAGACGGGGCTGGGACCCAGAACGCCCATCAATCAAGTGCATGCCATCTTTGAATATCCCGTATTAAAGATGACGTTCAAGGCCATCAAAAATCTAAAGAAAGCTACAGGACAGATTTGAATGCAAGTTCTCTTTTAAAGCTTCCAAATTAGAGCATGTCATTCGGGTCGTCTTGACCAATATGTTTCGCTGCTTATGGTGACGAGACGCGTCGCGGTTATGAATATGGTGTGAAACATATACATCAAAAAGACCCGAATGGCATGCTCTATTCCAAATGTCCTAAATCTATGATTTTGTAGAATTCGCACTTCCTCGATCTTTCTGACGTATACGGTTCTTCTGATTGCGTTGCCCGATCGTTGCGAACGATGAAGGACGGTCAGCTGAAGACCTTCAATAACTACGGCTACTATCTGCCCCCGCAGGACAAGAATGTAAGGGGGAGAAACATCGGGGAATGGAGTCTACCTGTATAGTTGAGAAAGGTGTTCCGTCAGCTGCCTCGTTCCTATTCGAGGCCGGAACGGTATGAAGAGAGTGCAGACAAAGTAGGAATGAGTTTACGGACGAGTCATTTTTCTCATCCGTAGCTTCTTTCTGATGCAGCGCGTAGTAAACTGGATATTGCAATTTTTCTACAGAGGACAATTTTATATAATATAGCTGTGGGATTAGCCAGTTGACAGGTAGCGATTAAAAGAAAGCTGATCCCTGGAACCAGTCAAATGAATGATTTGAGGATACGAACTGCCAGTCATCGCCCGCTGCCTACTGCTTCCTGGCGGGTGATTCGCGCAACTCGCTCCACCCGGGTCTCATTCCCCTCCACACCGCCTATATCCGTCATCACAACAGCATCGCGATGGAGATGCGGAAGCTGAGGAAAACGTGGAGCGACAACATCATCTTCGAGGTTATTTTCCTGTTTTTTATTCTCTTTAGTTGACGCGTAATCTGTATAAATGTCACTTGAAAATTACTTCAATCAATAAAAATCATAGCGAATCAGCCTAGTTAATGTTATACTCAAAGGCCATCCACGATTGCAGTCCGCAGTGCTATTCTAAATGTAGTGGATGAAAAAGATCCGTCGGAAAGTCATTCCGAAAATACGAGAAAGAGTGTGCAAAAGTGAGAGAATTAGACTCATTTTGGAGCGAAAGAAACTGATGGATCGGTTTATTCCACTACCAACACCGGGCTACGCGCCGCTTCGCCCGACTGGCTGGCCAAACCGCAAATTTTGCATGCAATTTTTTTTCCTGTCTCCTAATACACGTCTCGTCGTCCAACAACGGGCTGCAGCCTCCCCATCGACCCCCTCCCCTCCCCCCCCCCCCCACTGTTACCATACCCCAGTCCCTTCCTTCTGTCCCATACGGAAGTCTTATAGTGAAGGCTTGAACGCTCTTTGTACTCTGGGTTGAGCGTTATTTGCTTGGTCACACAGACGTTTAGCGCTGTATATAGTAGCATAGATAAGATTCTATGAGAATTGGCGAGGAAACGAGGCATTCTCACTTTCTCACCATAACCCCATTCCTGCCGCGCACAGTACCGTACAAACGTTAAGCAAATCAATAAATAATTCAGGAGACGCGTCGTCTTACGGTGGCTCTGTGGCAGAATCACGTCTACAAGGAGTACCTGCCCCGCATCATCGGAACCAAGATGATGGCCGCGTTTGATCTCGCGCCCAAGGGACTCAGAAGTCAGCTGGTTAAATCGGAACATCGTCAAGTTATATATTTGTAGGCATTCTAAACAATCAACATGAATATGGTTTATTCTTGTGCTGAGGCTATGCGAAAATTCAGAAAGCGATAGAATCATTGTGCCCTTCAGAAACTTACGACGCCGACGTCGATCCCTCGGTGTCCGCGGAGTTCGGCGCGGCTGCCTTCCGCTTCGGGCACTCCATGGCGAGGAAGGACATTCCGTGCGTCGACACGAGCAATAGGTGAGACATCAAAGATCAAAGATCAAGAATCAAAAGATTAACTTAATTTCAATGGTTTTCGCGGTCGTAGTATGTAGTGAGAGCGTGATCAATGCTGCTTTGCACAGCTGTATTAGTGGGCGCGAGGCGCGGGGGGGGGGGGGGGTTGGGCGTACCGGTCATGAAGGCTTGCTCAGCTGGCCATACGTAGCGTGAGTCGGCCGTTCTTTATTGGACCAGACTGGCCACGCCAAAAGCTTCGAAAAATGAAAAGTTCAAGTAGTTTGTAGCGAGATGATTCAAATTGCCAAAAAATAAGCTTACAAGGAGAGGTTTTAACCTTGCGGAGAAATTTTTATATGAGAAATATCGTTAGTGCAGTTTTCAGTTTTCAGTTTACAACTTTTATCAGGACTAGCAGTGGATGGGGATCCAAGGGAGGGGCTTCGATATAGATGGGCGAGGTTAAAAACTTCGAATCTTCTTCAAAAACCCACTCAGTCCGAGTTGCCGTAGAATCTTGAGTAGTCCTCTCGATCCTCGTTTGGAGCTACTCCCCCCGTGCTCCAAGTCTTCAGGGGGGAGGATCCATCCTCTTTTCCGCGATTGAATAGACGTGGGGCACTCAGATGACAGACGAAATGGAGAGCCGACCGCGCG
>LS846039.1:886068-934845 GCA_900490955.1 Micoletzkya japonica | reverse complement strand
TGCATTACTCTATATTTAGAGTGCGACTATGGAATACATTTGCATTCTATCCATATCTCAATCGTTGTGCCTGATAGCATTATCTCATTCGGTAGTCGCACTTTAGAATACATACGCTCAGAAAAATAACATCGGTTAACGAAGACTCTCTCTTTGAGCTTTGAGATATCTTACTAACCTTAGTAGTTAGAGTTGTCGTCCTAACGGTCGGCGGGGATGTTGAATATGTACGCTTAAATTTTTCCTTTGTTGTCTTAATTTTGTCCAGCCTCCCCGAATACATTATAATGTATTCGGGGATACTGGACAAAGTTGCATTGCTCTATATTTAGAGTGCGACTATGGAATACATTTGCATTCTATCCATATCTCAATCGTTGTGCCTGATAGCATTATCTCATTCGATAGTCGCACTTTAGAATACATACGCTCAGAAAAATAACATCGGTTAACGAAGACTCTCTCTTTGAGCTTTGAGATATCTTACTAACCTTAGTAGCTAGAGTTGTCGTCCTAACGGTCCGCGGGGATGTTGAATGTGCACGCTTAAATTTTTCCTTTGTTATCTTAATTTTGTCCAGCCTCCCCGAATACATTATACTGTACTTGGGGAGGCTGGACAAAGTTGCATTACTCTATAGAGTGCGACTATGGAATACCATTGCATTCTCTCCATATCTCAATCTCTGTGCCTGATTTTTTCGATATTACAGGTTCCACGGGAGTTGTCCTCAAAAACGGAACGATTTAAAATTTTTGATTGAAATAACAAACTATTCCCGCTGATTACGCAGTCCAATTGACTCCTGACGTGTTACTATGGCAGAAGTTAATAGAATTGCAAAAAAATTGGAGCCGGAGAGGTAGATCAGCGCTCGTATTGGCATTGACAGTTCGCGATCGTTTGCGCACTTTTTGTCAACTTTCGTGGAACTTGTAATAGTCGCACTCTAGAATACATACGCTCAGAAAAAAAACGTCGGTTAACTAAGTCTCTTTGAGCTTTGAGATATCTTACTAACCGGGGTATAGACTGGAAATTTGGAATCGGAACGTATAATTCGTGATTTCGCCGCTACGGCGTTTCGCGATTTCTTCACGCTTTGAAGCGATACCATTCCCTTTAAAGACAAGATATCAGTAAGATGGGTATCTCTTTGAGATCAGTATCAGAGCTTCGCACAGTACATATTACAATTTGATAAGATCAGTTTGAAAGGTACCGGAATCGGCGCTACAACCGGAACGATTATATCTTCCATTGTTCTCTACTATAGTTAGAATTGCCGGCCTAAGGTACCGCAAGGATGTTGGATATCTACCCTTAAATTTTTCGGCTCTGTTCTAGTTAACGGGTCCCAAATCCCGAAAAATAAAATTAACGGGTCCCAAAAAAATTTCTCTTCTATTAACTGGTCCCAAAACTCAAAATTAAAAATATAAGGGTCCCAAATAAATTAACGGGTCCCAAATAAATGTACGGGTTACAAAAAATTAATGGGTCCACAAACCCAAAACTAAAAATAGATGGGTCCCAAATAAGTAAGCAGGATGAAAATAAACGGGTGAGATGTGCTTGTTTATGGTTGAGAAAAGAAGTTCCGTCAGTTGTATTATTTCTATTTCCACAAGAGAGCGAAGCGGTTTTAGTTGACTGGTCCCATGTCCTGACAGTAGAAAACCTGAGTTTTGAAGTAAGTCTAAGCCTAAACATTATGAAAGGAGAATAATAAATTCATACGACGTATTTAGGAATGGGATTAATGACGGAACTTGTCGGAAATAATAACTGAGAACTAAACTAGAGCCTACGCATACGGATCTACTATGCGTATGCTTTATACCGCTTGGATCTCGTTGGAAATAGAAATAAGACAACTGACGGAACTTATTTTCTCAACAATAACCAAGCACATCTCACCCAGCCCAGCCAAGATATTCTTCCATGATCATACCAATAAACAGCTTTAATATTTTTGACCCGTCAATTTGGCACCCGTTTATTTTCATCCTACATTCTTTCCAAATTTGGGACCCGTTAATTTTTTGGGACCCGTTTATTTATTTGGGACCCATTTTCCTGTTTGGGACCCGTCTATTTTTAATTTTGAGTTTTGGGACCCGTTAATTATTGGGACCCATTAATTTTATTATTCGGGATTTGGGAATTGAAAAGTGGGCGATCTAATGGTGTTCGATGTATGATTGCAGTAGCAGCAATCTCGGAGCCTATTGTTTTTTTAAACTTTTTATTTACCTTTTTCACGAAGTGAACCAGCGGGCCTTCGTTATCATTGTCTGCTATAGTTTCACTTTGAAATCTGAAAATACAACATGTTTTCCGGAATTTATCACGGATGTTTTACATGCTTAAAGGAGCCGTACCACGAGTTTCTAGCCATAGTCGCTCTTTGCGTTATTCTTTAGATCTAAGCATCCTGATCGGGTATTCCGAATCTTATGCTTTCATTCACTCTCCGCGGAGTACTGAAGGTGCAAAGAGCAACGCGCTTTTCACAAAATTGGATATACTAGCTGACTGTTATGAGATACAGCTCTGATTCATTGCTCGATCGATTTTCACGTTGTTCCGATCATTTTCACAAAAAGAACTGTGGGAAAAGATGAGCGGAAAGGCCTAAATTGCATATCAGGGTTGCACGCGAATTCAAAATGCTGCCGTACTCGTGGGCCGGCTCCTTTAAGGTACTAAACAGTTATACTCCCTGAACAACGGGCTTTAGCTCTATTCTATAACTACCAGAGAGGTAAGTAATTGCTTACTTTGCTACAGCCGTACTGCATAGAAGTAGGCCAACGAGGAAGGTTTCTATGTGCATGCTGAAATCAGAAACTGATATCGTGGAATAAAAAGATACGTCGGTAGACCATTCGGAATATCAAACAGTAGAGAGTGCATATGTTCAAAAGTTAGATGCAATTTGGAGCACTGCTTTCTGCCCTTGTTATTAGCAAAACATACTTTTCTTTATAAAAATATAGTATTCTTAAATATGTATATTTTGGGTGATTAGAGCTTAGGTTAAGCGAAATCGATTGCAATATTGGTACTAATTAGAAATCTGATTAGAGGCGAAACTTCGAATTAGCAGGCCGGAATTGCGTAAGCACACGGACTATTCAGAACGCTGTATTGGAGCCAAAGAAGATGGCGGGTAGGTTCTAAATATTGCAGCCAATCGGGATCGAGACACCGTAGATATGGAAAAAACATTGATGAGACTGACCGGAGAGGATGGAGCGACCGTCGTGCAAGAAATCACGACACTGAATGAGGAAGCCGGAGGAGAGGAGGGACGAGTTGACGGATAATTGAATTGAATCCTAAACAATTAGGAATGCTAACTATGGTTGAGCAAGCATTCCAAAATAGTGCTGTGGCGGAATAAACCGATCCGTCAGTTTCTTTCGTTCCAAAATGAGTCTAATTCTCTCAGTTTTGCACATTTTCTCGCCTTTCACAACGTTCTTGACCTTTGGAAAGCGAAAATCACAAGGATGTCATATTTTCAGAGTTTTTTTTCTTTTCAGTGCGTTCTATAAATTCGGAATGATTTTCCGACGGATCTTTTTTAACCACTATATGAAATATGGTTTTTGAAGTATGATAGTACCTATGATTACTTCAAGTTTATGAAATCAGCAAAAAGGCGGGTAATTATGTCGCCAGACTCTCAAAGAAGCGGTGTCGCCTGAAACAACACATAAATGCCTAAAACAACATACACATAAATGATCAATAACAGGGAATATTCACGGTTATGCTTAATTATCCATACTGGAAAGCAATCATGGAAGAAAAAGATCAAGGCCAGCTGGGCCGAATTTTTCATAGTCTCGATTCGTAAATAAAAAAATAAAAAAAAGTCTTTCCCCACCATGTCTCACAGCCGGATGACTCTACCGGTCGTTCTACCCTCGCTTGAAATGGACTTTTGGCTTGGCAATTTGCCAAATTTCAAATTTAGGTCAAAAACAAGATAAAAATGCTACAGTATCCAGAAAATTTTATTTTCCGTTCAAGACAATAATCGGATATTTAGGTCCTATTGTTTTCATCCGGCTGTGTGTCTATCGAAGGTTGAGGCAGGTAACACCGTGTCTACTGCAAACATTTTGTCGGGAAAAAAGTGAAGAAAACATGTCCTTTCTTACATTTGTTGGTGTCAATATACTACATCTTTAGGCATCCTTAGACTCTTTATTGATTCAGTCACTGAGGGAATAGGTCACCCTTCTGATACCTTCTTCTTCCTCTCAAGAGACTTCGACACTCACAATGAAGGACAGCATGACCATTCCACCTACAATATTGATATATTCTCGGGTGAAACAAGTTAACGGTTGCATTATCATAATACAAAAAGTCATAATGACCAGAGCCTCTCTAAGTAAAATAAATCATAAATGAAAATTAGAATACGGATAAACCTGATAGTATGGTGCCGAGAGCTCCGAGCGAAATAAGCGCATTTAGTACCTACGAACTTGTGCGCTGCAAATCAGGAGTTTATTCGGTGCAATTTGCGCCTTTGCTACCATAGATAAATATATATGTTCTTCATAAGAGAAAGCAATAGTTGATGATATACTACACTGACAGAAATTTCCTTTTTTTTCGGAATAAGTCGCATCAAACGATACATCGAGAATTCATTTCTAAATTTTTAAGGAGTATTTCGCAACCTTTTCACGGAATATTCCCATCGTCAGGCTCGGAATAATTCCCAAAAAGTTAGGGAAACTTCTTACAGTGTAGTATAAAAAATTATTTCTATTTCTATAAGTCTGAAGAACAATAAAAGGCTAGTTTCGTAATGAGGTGAATCTGCTTCCGCCGTAGTAAGTTCGAACCTTTCTCTGACATGACTTTGATCTGAAAACGATTTCATTTCTTCTACCTTTCAACGCACTTGCAAATTTCACTACCTTTGTAGTAGTGGAATGTTTCTTCCTCGTTTTCTTCACCATCGTTGCGCTTTCAGTAGCAACTCTTGTCCCCTTCGTGCTCGGTTGCTCAGTCTCTGGCTAAAATTACCTATCTTACTAGCAAATCACTGTAAATTTTGTCCGTCTGTGTGTGTGTGTCTGTCTGTCTGTCTGTCCGTAGCACGCATAACTCGTTTAGAATTTAGAATTTCAAAAAAGGTCTTACAAGACCCCCATCAACTTTTCAATATCTCGGACAAGTTTTATTGATTTTTGAAAAATTTGAAAACTGCCGTACGTTTAATGTGGGAAATTATCTCGAGATTATCTGCTCATTTTGAAATGGAGCTCGCCATTATGTGATGCTGCAAATAATCTAGACATGTTTTTGGGTGTCGCCATCAACAAACCTTTTGCAGCCATGGGGATTAGAATCCGCGGCTGCTGAACACCAGTCATCTCCTTTACCTCTATACTATCGAGGCAACGGCTCAACCGTTCTCTACCCATCACCCCATCTGCTGCAATGAGCGGGACCCGCGAAACTTATTCTAATTTACCCCGTCCTCCCTTTTGCGGTCGACCGGTAGATCAGTGGAGAGTGAGTCTCGCAATTATCTCGAGATTAATTGGGAGCTAGAGAGCGACGAGAGAGTATGCAAAATGAAGAGAGCAAAAGAGAGCACAGATATACTGCTCAGTTTTGCTCTCTCAAAAACGGGTGCTCTCTCGCCAAAAATGGCGAGCTCCGAATTAATGACGAGATTTTCTGAGGTGAGGTAGCTCCTCATTATCTCGTCGAGATAGTGACGATCTTTCATTTTCTAGTGAATCCTGATGAAATTTTGTAGTTCTTTTCACCTCTATACAGGAAAAACTTCAACATTTTTCGAGGATACTTTGGCAAAATGTGCAAAGCGAGTTGGTCCTAACTATGAATTCGGCTAAAATCCATAATTTACTAGATAGGGCCATCTCATTTTTTCTTTACTTCTTTTATGCTTTCATTCATTTTCACTTTTTGATATATCCTATGCCATCGTGTGCATACTGTAGTCGGTTCTACCTGGGGTAGGGTAAGATGTAGGAATTGCGGGAAAAAGAAAAAAAGCGAACCCCGGCCGATGAAGGAGACCGATGAAGGATGAACGAGACCGTGTGGCACGGGTGCTGAAGACTCAATGAAGGAAGAGAATGAGGAAGGGAGGAGAAATGGGTGGGGGGTTATTAGAGTTGTGCATGAGAGTTATTTTGATGCCTATGTTTCACACACATATCATTTATCTATAACCGCGGCGCGTCTCGTCGCCAAAAGCAATGCAACATATTGACCAAAAGAACTCGCATGCGCACCTCTAGGGGTTATACGATGGCTGACAAGAGGCAAGAAGCGATGGCACGACGTTTTACCAGTCCGCGTTCCGAAATTGTGAGTGTCTCTGCGTCTCTCCAATTTCCATGCTCTCACGCCTCCACTCTCTTAAGTTGCATACGAATCTATTCTACGTAGCAGCATAACGTTGTGCGTGCGGAGGCAAGGGGTTGAATAAATCTCATTGGCATCGCTTCATTGTCAGTAGGATTCACAGCATTAAAAGCGTTCAATTAGGGAATGGCGGTTTCCAGTATGATCTATCGCGACAGCGGACATAATACTAAGTGAAAATTCACCAATTTAAAAACGTAAGCTCCTCCCCATCAGTCCAAATAGCTGCCAAAATTTGAAGAAGATTTATTCACCCATAGTTGAGTAAGTTCAAAATTAGTTACCAATTCGCTATTAGACAGTTCCCCTTTCGGTCGGAATGCTGTGGGTTCTCTTTTTGACGCCTTTTTTCGGTTATGTTTCAGACTTCTATAAATACCAGGATATGGGTACAGAGCATGAAAACTGAAACATAACCAGGGAAAAGCGTCAAAAAGAGAACCCTAATTGTCAGGGGGAGGAGGAGATGAGCAATGAGGAATGAGAAGAGGAAAGAGAAATCGAACGTTTATGGAAAATGTGGGACTCAAAAAGACTGGTTTTGTGCTGCGATAACACTTGAGACGCCTATCATTGTTTTGATAGTTCATACAATTCCCTTCCAGCACGTCCATCTCACATCAGCAAAGTGTTATTTTTTGAAAAAAAATGCTTCTGAATGACTTTGTTCTTCGAATAGCCTGTGGCTTCCGGGTTCGTTTGAACTACGGTAGTCATAGACGTGACCCAATGTGATCGCATACTGACGAAGTACGGTAGGCAAAATCTTCCGATCTCGCTAGTTCTTCCCTACCGTTTAGCCTGTATCTTGCTTATTTTATGGCTTTCTACGGGTATCATAGCGTTGCAGTTTATCTGATTTTTTTCTGCTAATCGTGTCGCCTTATCCATTTCAGCGTGAAAGCTCTAGGTTTCCTCTTTTTTCCGCTATTAGTGTAATGTGTTTCATTTTAACCCTTTGTCTTCGTCTCTAAGGTCTCTAATCTCTCTATTTGCAGTCAAGCCGACCACCATTCCGGCTTCATCGCCCACGGCTATGTCGGGAAGCATCGCGATCGCCTCGGGGGATCGGCCCACTCTGTCCTGTGAGTACACTGTACAGTTTACTGTTGCTTGCTATTCGAAGCTTGTAGCATTGTCACCTTTTACCTTTCTTAGTACCGTTTAAGGTCTTATTTTAATATAATAGAATTGAAACAATTACCTGGATTAATTGGATAATGACGCAATATGATGTTTCGTTTTGAGCTGACGACTGTATCATCCTAATGATGTAGTAGATTATTTACATCAGGTTTGGAAATCATGATGTCATTTGCGATTGGCTGATTTCAGTAAAACCACAACGGCGTGTCAATGGCGGCGAGCCGCTCGCTCGATTTGGAGAAGCGAAAAAGGTTGGGCTTGATTGATGCATTTTCCTACCGTATTCCTTGATTGATGGTACATGAACTGACATTATCAATGAGCTGGGATGCAATCTTTTATTTAAAATGCATTTCGCTCGCTTTTTTCATTGAACTAGAGAGCTTCTCGACTCTTTCGTAATACTTGTTTACAACATAGTTCGAACTAGTGGGGGTTAGAACAAAGCAGAAGTCCGAAGAACGTTCAACTCTTGGCAAAGTGCCAGCTGCAGGGTACAAGCCCACGTACGATTACAACCTACATCTAACTATGGGACAGCGCTTCCCTTTAGAGAGCCGATACCGTAGTCAGATTTTGGCTTAAAAATCCATTCTCAATACGCGTCACGTAATGTTTTGTGCGCGTTGATTTAAACGGTCGTGAAGCCGGCTTTTCGCGAATTACCATGCAAAGATTTACTATGGCTTGCCGAAGGAGCTATTCCACTCTGTAAACACATATTGCTCCTTGATTAAGACACAAGAGATGATGAATGTAGCAGAATTTTTTTTTGCTGCAGAATAGTGATATGCATGACAGAACAACGAAAGTCCAGGTAAAAGGTGTTGGTAAAACTGTAAATGTAAACTGAAATGGGATTGGGGGTGATGACGAGCATACATGGGCACGGACCCGATGGCTGGTATGCTCCTCGTTTTGTCAGAAACTTAACTTGGTAGCCGCTTTGCTATTACAGGCGCCTCATTGGTAGGCTAACCAAAACTTCAAGTTATTCATTGGTAGGCTCTGGTTCAGAGTAATAGACGGTAAAGCTGCCCACGTATGACGACGAGTGGGGTTGCAGCATAGGTGGGCACGGCTGCAGGTAACGTGGTTGGGTGACTTACTGCAAAAAAAATTCCTGCATTGCTCACTGCAAAATAATATCTTAGAAAAATTGTGAGATATCTGCGTATGGGAGAACCACTGCAGTCAGTTACCGGCAGACCCTGCCCATGTATGGGTTGCAGGTTCTCGGCGGCATCTACGCAGAAGTAGGCTCGTACGTAGACGAACTGGAGCACTTCTACTCGGGTACTCACTTCTTCTTTTGCACTCCTTTCTTGTGTTTACTGGATATTTACTGAATATATTGGCTATTGTGGGAATATGTAACATATTATAGGAATGATAAAACAATAATGTATTTAGTAAAATAATAAAATAGTAATTAATCATTAATTGCAGAGCTGACGGCGGAGAAGGGCGCGGTGGCGAACGTCTCGGAGGAACAGCGAAAGGGACTGGAGAATATCGCCGCGAGTATCAAGATCATCAGCGAGACCTTCCACCGGGACCACATGAAGGTCGTCTTCTTCGGAAGGTCAGACCTCTTCTAGAGCTCGCCAATCGATACCGTTTAATCCAATTAGGCACTTTTTTCAGGCGTTATGTTTCAGTCCATACGTATTAGGAGATGTGATTCTGACAATGGCGGTAGTGAAACGTAACCGGTGCAAATGGGCTATCGGTATCGATTCGCGGGCTCTATCCTCTTCCAATCTGGTTGACGGTGGTCGCTTGCCATTCTCCACTGCATAGTCATCAGTGGACATAGATCAAATAGTGTGTCGGATCCGACGTAACCAAAGCGCATTTTTGCTGTGTGAAAATGTACAGAAGCACTTTGGTGGCCAAATTTATCACTTTCTGCCAAATTATACTGTTTTCTGATCATTTAATGTGTACCAAGGCACTTTTGTCGTGTTCTCCATTAAAGGTTATAAATGATAGGTGAAACATAGGCATCAAGAGAACTCTCATGCACGACTCTAGTGATCAGGCAACCTGTATGTTATGTATGATCGGTGGTTAGGATGGGTTCGTGCACCGGAGAATGCAACTAGTGCAGCCCGCTTGTTAGCAGCCTTTTTTTTATTTTTGTGTAGGTGTTCCCGTACGGTAGATTCCTTGCAGAACCTCAAACGGCAAGAGTACGACGATCAATGCGATGCTTCACGATAAGGTCCTGCCCCAGGGCATGGGACACACTACCTGCTGCTTTCTGCAGGTAGGGGGGTCGGGGGATACGGTAGGGAGTACTGTAGGCACTAGATATTTTGATATGGCCTAACTACTTCTGAGCTTCCAATTTAGAGAAAGCGCTTCCTATCCTCTCGATAACACAATGCGCGGTTGGGCTTGCTAGCTCAAAAAATGGACCCGATTGTTCGAGCGCACGATGGAAAGGATTCCGGAGTGTGATCATAATGTGGCACGGTACTGGTTTTGACGGTCGGAGTTCTTCGCCCTGAGGCACTCATGGTCCGAGGGACAGTCCTGGAGGAGATAATAAATAGAGGTGCATGCCTTGCACTTTGATCTGTCCGTTGAGGTCGAGGGCTGCAACGAAAACGAGGGCTATCTGAAGTGGGCGGACAACGACGAGAAGAAGCTGCCCCTAGGCGAGTTGCGGAGCTACGGACATGCCCTCGGGGACACCTCCGCCCTGCCGGCAGAGGGAGGCTACAATAGGTGAGCGGGGGCGGGGTACGGTAGCGATAAGGTAGGTGAGGGGAGAGTAGTACGGTAGCACTGAATCGCGAACTGTGCAAGGCATAGCTGTGCCAAGTAGGGCTCTCGTGAAAACGAGTCAGAAAGTTAGCTGTAGCGCCAAACGTTCTGTTTATGTTCGAGAAGGAAAAGGCAGGATGGGACGTTCGTTCTAGGCTCTATAAGACGATAAGGAAAGGTTGGGGTGAGGGAATGACAGATACTTCCCAGCCAACCTTTGCCCTCCGCTTTTTCGTAATCAGTATCCGCCTTTTACCAAAGCCGGATCCGCATTGTAGCTCGGCTAATTGCCGGTCCCCGGTTGCGGTTGCCGCTAATAAGCCGGCAAGCTAACACGGGGGGGGGGCAGTATGGGTGACTCTGTGATGGGCGGATCCCGCCTCGTGCCAGATGGTAAGTATCAGACTAGGCTGTATTGCCCCTATGGCCTATGGAGCTATGATGGGAGGGGACGGACCCGCTTGGGATATGTTTCAAAAATCGTGCATCTTACAAACGTTTTCCATGTATTTATAGCGGATTAAAATGATCCTTCAGAAAATCATTCCGAATATAAGGCGAGAGAGTGTGCAAAAGAGAGAGAATTAGACTCATTTTGGAACGAAAGGAAGTGACGGATCGGTTTATTCTACTATATTAGCTCTTGTCGAAAGAAATACCTGGCCAAACTACCCGACATCTATATATATAGGTCGACCACTGCAGTAAACAGCCCGCAGAGAGCCCTCCCACGTATGGCGGGGGACCTGCTTTGGATATGTTTCAAACATCTATAATTACGTCAATATGAGCGTTTTGGAATTTTGGTAAGGGATAGTGGAAACACCGCCAACAACTTGACCGTCTAAGGATCGAAATGTTGTTTACGAGTATGACTATTCTGCGGAGAAAACTGGGAAAACGTGCAAATGTGTGTCTGCCGGTCTGTCTGTTTAGGGGGTAGGGGTACTGTAGGTCGTGTCTTACTGTACTTTATTGCAGTTTAGTCCCCCCCACTTCTCACTCGGAGTGGAGAAAAGGGAAAGGAGTATACACTCTTGAAGTGAAGGAGGGGGAGAATAAGGGGGGTGGGGAAAGGTCCCTTGATAATGGATGGAGAGGAGAAGGGGGTAGGGGAGAGGGGAGAAGAGATCGATAGGGGAGGAGGAGAGAAATAGGGGGGAAGATACGAGGGAAGAAGGGTCACGGGGGGAGCGAGGGAGTAGAGAGGGAAAGGGGAGAGGAGCGAGGGAAGAGAGGGATGGGAGGGGAATACGGGTTGGAGGAGATGGGGAGATGAGAGGGAGAAGGGAGACACTCACCCCATACAGCATACACTCTCCCTCTCTCCCCGTCTTACCTCGTTCCCTCTCTTTCTCCCCTTTAGGGGACGAGTAGGAAGGGAGAGAAAGAGAGTGGATGGGGGACTAAGAAGGGGTATGCGATTGTAGGTTAGTTGGGGGAGAGAAGGGGAGTGAACGAAGGGAAAAGGGATGACAGAGTGGGTGGGGATTGGAATGGAGGAGAAGGTGAGGGATGGCGGGATAGAGAAGAGAGTATTAGAGGGGAGATGGGGAGGGATTGACGAGAAATACATACTTATCAGGTGTGGGGCTCCGTAATCAGCATATCGATGCGTCTATGGCAGTTAGAACGAGAAGCTGAAGAAGAAAAAAAACAGAAAAGGCTAAATTGGTATAACCTACTGTTAGGCATGCACGGACCAGCGTTGTCCGCGATTGTTACAAGCTGCCTTACGTATGTAGAGAAACCCCGAAGCAGCCAGTCTAACACGCGTTTTGCATTCCGAATTTCGGGTGTAATCATCCGAATGTCCGGGCAACGTTGATACCGTATCTCATGACTGTTCTTGTCGGGACCAGCAGACCGGCTACAGTATCCCAACAACTCGTTCCGTTCAGGACCCTCCGCGTCTTCCACCCGCGCACCTCGCAGGAGGGCAACGTCAATCGGCTGCTGCAGCACGACGTCGTCATCGTTGATAGGTACGGTAGATGGGAGGGATACGGTAGTTGGGGGGTATGGTAGATGAGGAGAGCTGGGATACTGTAACAGGGAGTAGCCTGTCCACATACTGCATTACTTGAGTGCTTCTTTCTCATACTTTGAGGAATATCAAGGAGATATAGCAGCTATTGATATGGTTGAGGTGTTGCGTCTGTTCCCTTCATTCCAATTTGTTAATGTTTTTTTTTCTGAGTGGCGTTTACTGGTGGAAAGTTTTCGTCAATAATACAACCGAACTCGTGACTCTGACTTAGGCGGTATAATGGGGGGTGGCTTTGTTTGCATCTCATTATAGCCTGAAGCTATAGATGAGATGAGGGGGGATAGTGTCTATATGCAGAGTATCCGGATTTATCAGGTCTATTTTGCGGATTCAGGATTGGAAAGCCAAGCTTGATTTGCATATTTGTTATCGTTCGCTACATCGAGCACTCAATTTGCTGTTTGCCGCCTTTTTTTCGGAAAACATATAGGTGAAAGAGGGGTATTTCTGCATTGTTGTGTGATTGTGCTTCGCGAGCACCGTGAAATGCTGTACTGTTTTTGATTAGGTGATTACTTTGGGATATCAAAGAGTTTTCTGCGTTGTTGAAGGGATTTTGCACACAGGCAGTAATATATAGTGGAGAGAAGAGTGGGGGGAAGGGAAGAGAAGGGGGAATTATGACGAATTGGGAAGGAAGGGAGTGAGGGGGGGGGGGTATGGAAGAGAGAAGAGTGGGGAGTGTAAGGGAGGGAGAGAGATGGGGGTGCTCTCATAATGTTGGCCTACTCCCCCACTCCCTCCCCTCTTTGCTCTAACCTCGATACCCTCTCCCTACCCTCTTTCTCTCCTCACTATCTCTCACTCCCATTCCCTTCACTCTGCCTCCACTACCCTCAATCCCCCCACACAACCCCCTACCCCACACTCATGTGTCGCTCCCCCTCTTATTCTTCTTACTCTCTCCCCCCCTCTTCTCTCGTAATTCGCTCCCCACTACCCTCAATTCGCCCCCCTGTCCCCCGTCTTTCCCACTCCCTTCAACCCTCTCATTCCCCATTCGATCTATCTCCCTCCCTACCCTCTTATTCTCCTCTCCTCCACCCCATCTATTCATTCTTCTCCCCTCTTATATCTCGTTCCTGTCCTCCCTCCATTCCTTGTTCATTTGCTACTCTCTTTCTCTTCTTTCTCTTCTTTCTCTTCCATAATTTTGTGCTCTAAGGACTAGTTTACAGGTTCGTCGGTACACTTTTTTCATATATTTTTTCATCTTTTTGATGAAAAGGTGGTGTGGCTGTGAAGTTGGTTCAATAGGATAGGTTTGGGGCGTTTCTTTTAAAGGTTGGGTGCGACAGTGCCATGGAATAGGGCTTACTACGATAGCTCAACTCTTTTTTCCTGGCCTATTTTTTTTATTTTTTTTGCTTTTCGAGCCTAAACGCAGATAAACGCTCGTTGTTACAGCCTCTTCCCGGTACTTAGCCTTAATAATAGTTTTCGCTTCTTGTGAAACCTTCTTCTTCTTCTTCTTCTTCTTCTCCTTTTTTCTCCATTCTTTTATCTATTTTTATCGCATTTCCTTTTTGTGTTATGCAAATAAAGTATATAGTCTAATTTTGTAGAATGCGCGATTGCGTCAATCTTCTCATTAACTCCCAATCTACAGCTTACTTGGTACTCCTGCAATGGCTTTCACAAACCTGCTACCGTAATCTACCGTAATATTACGCTTTTGGCATAATGCTATCTTGTAGTATTCACCACCCGCATAACATCTCCAATATACCTATATCCTCTTCTCTCCATCCCTTGTATCCCATATCTCCTCTCTAGTCCCTATATTGCCCTAGCACACGGCTCTGTAATGCACCCCTCCCCTCAACTACCCCAGGGGATAAATACTTGCGCTTGAAATTTATTTTGCGGAGGGGATGTTTCTACAACTGCGGTACGGTAGCCATGTAAATAGAGAATTTAGAAGAAGGGGGGGTGGTAATTTTGCCCAGCAGTATGGGACATTTTATATTAAAAGGCGGCTTGCGGGCGGGAGGGTCTCCCCATGAAAAATATAATCAAATACAGTATTTTTCCGCTGAACTACCCCCTCTATCTCTACTCTCTCATACCTGCCTATCTCTGGTTTTTACCTCTCTCTCCATACCATTTACCTCTTCCTCATCCTCTCCTTCTCCTCCCCCTCATACTCTCCTAAATACCATCTCCCCGTTATATTCTATCATGTGTATCCCGGAGGCTGGGCTCGTCTTTCTTGTAGAAAAAGAAGAAGAGGATGGGGGGAGGGGAAGACGAGATTAGACTTTGGAGGGACTAGGAAGGGAGAATGAAAGGGGGAGAGAGTTACGAGGGAAATAAGGGGGGAGGGGTGTAAGTGGGGGACAGGAGAGGGAATAGGCTATAGAAGGGGTGGAGAAAGGGGGACAAGGATAGAGAGAGTGCGTTAGGAGGGAGGTAAGAGGGAGATAGAGAGAGAGTAGCGAATGAGGTCCAGAGAAGATGTGGGTATTAAGGGTGGGACGGGGGGAGACTAGGCCGACCCCCTCTTATACCGCTATCTATCCCTTTCCCTTCACCCCTTCTCTCTATCTCTCCACCCCTTCATCTCATTCCGCTAGATCCTTAGAGAGTAGATTCGGAAAGAGGTATAGGGAGGGGACCAGAGGATTGGGGGGTGGAAAACTAGAGTTCTCATTTTTGACGCTTTTTCTCATGTCAGTTATGTTTCAGACTTGTATAAAGACCAGGATGCGCCTATGAAAGCTGAAACATAACCGTGGAAAGGCGTCAAAAAGAGAACCCTAGTGGAAACGGGAGAGCTTTTTATTGGAGCTCTTTTGCGTCCTTTTGGAGGAGATCTGGCTGCATTCCTCGTTGTAGCTTTTCTTGCCGTTTTGCGCCTCAGAAGGTTTTTGGACTTTGATTTTCGTAGAATAGCAACCCTGAACAGCTAAACAGCTATTTACATGCTACCCGCTCGTTCTGATTTTGAAGGTCTACTTAGTGATATGCTGCATCTGTGCATTCTTGATCTAACTGTAAGCATAGTCATTATGCTGACTGATTCATCTTTGCTTTTGTAGCAGTCATATTTGGTTTGCCTTGCCGACTCCATATTTAGACTACCACCCACAAGTTGGGGCCTTTGATCATGGCTTTGATCAACCCCCCCCCCTACTTTCTCCCCTCCCCCTCATCCTCTAATTCTCTCACTGTGCTCTCCACTGCTAATGGGGGGGGGGGCGTTTAAGCTAAACTTTCGCTCTTTCTCTCTCCTCTCCCCTTCCCTTTCATTCCAAGCAGTTACTATCCTCATTTTGATTTGTTCTGTGTAAAATTGGCCGCAAGGTCGACTAGATTTGATGAAGGGAGAGGAGGGTTGGAATTAGCCGTTTGGGGGTTATTTGAAAGGTCTGTGGGGTGGTTGCGAGTTAGGAACAGTATTCCTTGCATCTCTTGATTATTAGCTATGCATACTGTAGCTCCTAACGGTAGCGATTACCCTTATTCTGTTATGATCATGATACTCATCTCATTCCATATTATTACATATTACAGTGCCCCTTCAGTAACCTCGCCTACCGTAATCCAATAATGCATGTTATTCCAGTCCGGGTGTCGATGTCTCTCCCGAATTCGATTCGTGGATCGATACGCACTGCCTCGACGCCGACGTCTTCGTGCTCGTCTCCAACGCGGAGAGCACGCTCACGAATGCGGTAGAGTCTAGTTTGATCTTTGATCTTTGATCCCGAGAGTGTAGTTTGATCTCCGTGCCCTGCAGGAGAAGCAGTTCTTCCACCGGGTGAGCCAGCGCCTGTCCAAGCCGAACATCTTCGTGCTGAACAATCGATGGGACGCGTCTGCGGGCGATGGGAAGGAGGTGGCGGAGCAGGTGAGGAGGGGTGGGGTGGGGGGGGATAAATGCTTTCAATTGAAAATAGTTTCGCAGTAAGGGTCATTTTCAAGCGGCGGTAGGGTGGCCATGTAAGCTAATTTGAGCAGCTTCAAGGTAATAATTTTGCACTGCTGTATGAGTCATTTTATAGCCAAAGGCGGTTTGCGGGCGGGAGGGGTCTGACCACGAAGATTATTATCAATTACTGTATCTTTCCCCTGGGTGAGGTGGAATGCAGAGAGAGTAAGTGAATGAATGATGAAATAGAGAGGCACAGGGGGGTTTTGGTGAATAGGAAAAAGGAGTGATTGAAGTTGGTCTTTCTCTCAACTATCGCATGCTGGCCAATATGTTGGCCTTTTGATCATTGATCTTTGATCTTTTAACAGGTTAGATTAATCTCGTCCTCTTAAGGTCCGCAAGCAGCACGAGCAGAGACTACGCAACTTCCTCGTGAACGAACTGCACGTGTGCACCGAGAGGGAGGTCGACAAGCGCATCTACTTCGTGTCCAGTAGGGAGGTACGGTAGGGGGATTTGGGGAGGAATACGGTAGTGGAGGAAGATTAGGGATACGGTAGAGGGAATGGGTAGAGTACAGTAGGAGTGATGGGGGTACGGTAGAAGAACCGTTGACGGTATCGCATGCATGCAGGATGCTTCAACCGAACGTATCCGTTAGCATTCTGCACAGTATCCTTCATACATCCAGAGGTTTTAGAGTGTGGAAAGTGAGAAAATAGGAAAATCTGTGCTGATCTAGTGCTGAGTATTCGTATGCTGGAGTTGTTTCGTATAAGTGCAGAAATTGGCTGTCCTATGGATGTTTCTGTGGATGGGCAAAGATGAGTGAAAGCTAATATATCGCTGATCAGATGCTGGAGTCGCGTCTGCGTGAACTGGGCAAGCAGACCTCCGCCCCGTACAAGCAGGAGGGACACACCGAGAGGATGATCGAGTTCAACAAGTTCGAGGAGGTCTTCGAGCAGTGCATATCCAGGTACGGTTGAGGGGAATATTATTATATTTCTTTGCTCGAGTTTGCTCTAGAAGATGAAGGAAGGCCTTCATAGCGTAAATGTATGCCTGAAGGGGTACGGTAGCTATCGCGAACTGGCTCTGGGTTACGGTATGTACTCGGGTACTGTAGGTCGGCCATCCAGACGAAGCTCGAGGGCCACAACCGACGGGCGCTGGAGATTGTGAACAAGCTGAGGGAGAACGTGGATACGGTACAGGTACGGTAGTTGGTGGGGACTGTCTGTACTGTAAGCATGATAATACTAGAAGGGATACGGTAGTTATCGTGAACTGGCTTGGATTACGGTCGTATAATTCATGACCATTGCAGCTGGCTATGGGCGACCAGAAGCGCGAACTACTGCTCAAGCTAGAGGTTAGTATGTTTTCTGACTTTTTCAACACTTGCAATGCATCAAGCACAAATTTGCTTAATTTCTAAGTAGTTTTTCATACTTTCCTCTATCTAAAGGCTAGATTCCCCTTGAAGGAGTCGTCGACGGCCTTCACCGAGTGCCGTGAGCAGTTTGCCCGCTTCGAGGAGGCCTACAAGCTGCAGACGGACCGCCTCAGGCAGGAGGTCCACGTCAAGGTGAGGGCGGGCTCTGGCTTTATTCTGGTCATATTTCAATCCTATCGGACGGTATCAAACGCTGGCCGAAGCACTTGCTTGGACGTTGAATACTGTTTTCGTTCCCCCCCCCAACTGTAATGCGGCTCTGAAAGGATTATGTAATCCGCTAAGCCCTGTTCTGCCTTATCTCTCTTCTTCTCCTCCACCGAAATTGATTGTAGGCTTATAACCGGCCTTAGGTTGGTCGTTTTGGTCGGTAGGCCAAAAATAGTCTCCTTTCAGGTGTCGGCCGACTTCACTGAGGAGATCCAGCGACTGGAGCGGGTGATCGACAAGTTCGAGAAGGCCTTCGTCGATGACGCCGTCGCAATCAACGACTTCAAGAAGGTACGGTAGGCGAGGGATTTGTGAATATTATCCTTCCCGCCAAAAGGCTGCATTTGAATCGCACTCACAGTGCAAATAAAGGGGCAGGGAGAGATGAAGGACGAGGGGGGGGAGTGAAGAGATCAGGGGAGAGGTGAAGAGAAGGCTAGAACAGTTGCTCAACGGGGAGTAGGAGGGAGTGTGGGTCTTCGCTCTCTCGCCAGAGTAGAATCACGGGGCGAATGAGGGGGTGGGTGAGGTGAAAGAAGTGCGAGATGGGGGAACTTGCGATGGGTGGTTTATGCATTTTATTCATTTTAATAATCGTTTCCTGTTGAGCGAAGTGTGAAAGGGGAATGCGTTACACACGGACAGACCACACGTACGTTTGTGTGTCTGTTCTCGCGAGGTGATAAGCGGTGCACCGTGCAGAGAGAGAGAGAGAGAGAGATGGCAAAGCGAGGGAGGGGAATTAGAGAGCGAGAATGATGAGGGGAGGGAATGGGAGGCGAGAGGGGAGCGCAAGCACTGGAGCGCTCTCTCGCCGGATGGTTCACATGTCATTCTGGCCGAGCGGTCTAAGGCGCTGCGTTCAGGTCGCAGTCCTCTTCGGAGGGCGCAGGTTCGAATCCTGCGGATGACAAATCTTTTGCGCTTTAGGGCTGTGTATGTGGCGCTATTGGATGAAGTGTTTGTTGGGTTCTTTCAGCGTTTTTTTGATGTTTAGATAGTTGTTTTATGATGCAAGAGGAGGGAGAAGAGAATTAGATCAAGCGGGGTGAAGAATTTGTGTATAAAAACAATATTCATAATCTTCTAAATATCAAAAAGAAAACGAAGCTTCTCAGGAATTGGCGGTCTTCGTGGACGACTACTTAACGAGGGATCTGGAGGCGAGGTGCACCGGAGGACTGATGACGAGAATATGGAACATCGAGAACAGCATGTTCCGTACGTTTTGATTCATTGGACTTGTTGGGAAACTACATTTCAGATTATTCATTGCGTTAACCTTGATCTACATGCAGTTAGTGTTGGTGAAACGATCTATTTGACGAAATGGGGTTTCCCGATTTGATGTGTGGTCTTATTGGGAACTATTGTGACTACGAGGAAAAGACCGAAATTCCGATGAGATGAAGATTGAGTAATAACCTTGCCCTTTAAGAATGCGTCAAGAACCTCCTTCCCGCGGAGTACCAGCCCAAGCTGGAAGAGGTGAGATTGGGGGGTTAAGGTAGATGCATCACCGGATACTATAGCTTAATTGAATGGCTTACGGTAGAGGGGGTTACTGTATTGAAGAGGTTACTGTAGTAATCGTTCCCTTCAGGTCTGGCGCTACCGTGCTCCGTTCAAGTTCCAAATCTGCGTGAACGTCCCGCAGCTAACGGCCGACTTCCACGAAGACCTCGAGTTTCGGTGAGAGTTGGCTGAAGTCCTTCTCATTGCTAATTATGGTATTTTCCTATTAGAAGAGCTACGGAAAGTACGCGTCTCTCCATCCCCTCTAACTAGCTAATATTTCAACTATATATATATAACTAACTATTTAGTTTTTCTTCTTCTTTAAAGTTAAATTGTTCTTATAATACTTGTTAAAACTATAATATTATATAATAGATAATATTTGCTCCTTCCCAGCTTCTCCTTCGGCCTCTCTGCCATCGTTCGCCGTCTGGTCGCGTACCGTACCGGCCAGCCGGTCACCGCCCTCAGGGGCAATCTCCTCACCTTTGTAAGCTAGTTCGTTCAGATGAATTATTGCGATGTAATTATTTTTTGCTTATTCTAACGAAGTATATATAGTATTGATATTCATGGGTAGCAGTCTGAAATTGTGGAAAAAAAGGTGTTGAACAACACAATGTTTTGCAGAAGGGCGAGCCCGAGCCGAGCGCCGTGACCGCGACGGATCCTGAGAAGCAGGTGGGCGGGTCATTTTTGATTTTTAATCTCTGACTCATCTTTGATCTCTCATAAATGATCTTTGATCTCTGCAGGCCTCGGCAGAGGCGGAGGCGGCGATGATGTCGCAGGTCGTTCTGACGTCGGCCGCGTACCTGGCCAACGGAGGGGTCGGGCTCGTCCTGGTGGCGGGCATCGTGTACAAGACTGTCGGCTGGAAGGTGTGCTTTGACCTTTGATCTTTCATCTTTCGTCTTTGGTCTTTTATCTTTGGTCTTTAATCCCCGTAAGAGGCCTTGTCAGAGATGAGCCTCAATGGGGGATTGACTGTACTACGGTAATGAAGGGTATACGGTAGCTGCGCTTTACAGGTGATCGCGGGCGTGGGCGCGGTGTACGGGGGACTGTACGCATACGAGCGGCTACGGTGGAACAGCTCGGCCAAGGAACAGCACCTCAAGGTACGGTAGTATACGGTAGACGGTTGAGGGTGGAACGGAGCATTTCACAAAGTGCCTTGCACAATAGACCCCAAGCTGGTATATGGTTGAGAAAACAGTTCCGTCAGTCGTCTAATTCCTATTTCCGATGAGAGAGCGGAGTAGGAGTGAGTTTACTGTCGGAACGTTTTCGTTAATAATCATTGGGGTTATGGGATGGTGCATAGGTAGGTATATCTGGCTGTTGGAGTTGACCATGTTCTTTCCGATTTCAAGCTTTGCATACATAACACTTTTTAGTCTTGCAATGATTCGTTGACAGCATTATCTTCAGCAACAATTCCGCACTCACCTCGCAACGCGCATGCAGAATGTCGCGGCGGCCCACACGACCCACTGCGAGACCCAGGCCGCACGGTAGGTGTTCTTACGGGTTACGGTAGCCTGCGAGAGAGTTCGGTGTTTGAATTCTGCTACTATGCAAAGATGTGTGGTCGGGGAAAACGGAACGTATAATTCGATTTTGCGAGTCACGCTGTTTAGCAGATTTTTCGCGCTTTGAGAGAGGATTGGATAGAATTGCGCTAGAGGCCCGGGAATCTGAGTTGCGCCCGGAACGATTGTATCTTCCCTTTTTCTCTACTTAGACCGAAACACAGTTATCCCTGTTCACGCATGAGAACAGTCCCGACATGGGCTGGTATTTTGTCAACATTTTTTGCACGCTGCCTTGCATAGTTAGAGAAAGCCTAACAAGCGTTTTGCACTAGTCATTGCTTTTACACACTATCCTCACGTCCGATGCGACAATCGTCCCCCCATATATGAAATGTCTTTGCAGTGAGATGGAACAAGTGTACGAGGGCCTGCGGGCGACGGTGGGCGGAGTACACCGGGCGATGAAGGATGTGGTGGACGAGGAGAGGACGGCCATCGAGAGTGTAGACAAGACCCTCGTCGGCCTGGGCGCCATCAAGTCAGCTGGCTTTTGGCATTTTATTTTATTGATTTGAGCTTTATAATCAATACTTTTTTTGCGAATTTTCTTTTGAAAATTTCTTGCAGGGGCAAGACAGCCTTCGCGCTGTCGAGTCTGGAGAAGTTTGCCTCGGACTACCTCCGCTCGGACTCGCCCAGCTCCTGAAGCGAAAGGCCGGCCAGGATACGGTAGCCGAAAAATCGATCGATCGATCCAGGTTTTGGTAGAGAAGCGATCGCGCGCTGTTCTGAATAGCCATTTGCCGTGTTTTTTGTGTTTATTCCGATTTAGTCCTAATTTAGTTGTGTCTGTTATATTTGGCGTGCGTTGTTGCCTCGCCTATTGTAAGCGTAGTAGAGCTAGATTGACGATATCTGCAGAGTATATATTTACATACGCCCCCTTGATTGTGAACGATGCCTAGGGTCACATAGTAGACACGATTCGTACTGCTACAGTACCCCTCCTAACCTGCTCGATTGGGTAAGATTCATGATACTGTAGCGTTATGGCTCGTATTCGCTAACCGCTTGCTTCCCCACTACTTGGTGCTATTGCGTGCGGCCGCCTCTCATATTTTCCTGCTAGTTGGTGGAATTGGAGAAGTCGGGAGAAATTTGCATGTTTAAGAGAATCTGGAGTCGCCTCTCCCGGCTTTCCCAACACTACTGTTAGTCCCGCGTGTTTCCTTCCATATTAACCTCGCCCTAAGCCCAATGCTCATGATGAAATAGAGACGACCAGTTGCTAATTCTCTCACAGTCCAGAGAATAACGCAGAAGAGAGCTTTATACCGTACTCCCCCCTCACTACCGTAGTCTCTGTACGATCGATAAAGAGTTTGAACAAGCACACCGGCCCCCCGGCGATTTTGTCTGTGAGCCATCAGTTTGCGACTGACTCGGTTATCTCTGATTCTTGTAATTGATCTTTGATCTCTGATCTTTGAACTTTGATCTCTGATCTTTTAAAGGCAGGCTGACGAAGAAGAAGGCTAGCAGAGCTACGGCCGTGCCGGCCTCCGTGGGACTCCCGCTGGGTACGTCTCAGCCTTATTATGTGCCTAAGGCTTGAATTGGCTTGAGAACAGATGTGTTCGAATGCTTTAAAGGTATATTAAGATTCTGCGTGGAAAGCGTAAACCTGTCTTTTTATAATATCACTAAAACGTGCTCAAAACCTTACAAATCTCGTTATAAGTGAGGAGAAGCTTGTACTGATCTCTATTGATCTCTACGCTGCAGCCTGTGACGCTGGGATGATGTCGCCGCAGCTACCGGGCGGACAGGGTGGTCTTCCCGGAGGCGGAGGGGCAATGCCCGCGAGTGGAGTCAACTCGGACCGGGCGTTCATACGCAATCTCCGTGAGTATTTCTCGTAAAGGCCAAGGTAGATGGTTGTGAGGCGAGCAAATGCGCGCACTAATCTTGAGGTTACAGTAGTTACGCTTTTCCACTCCATATAACAATATCAAAGGGGACGCGATAAATCAGCTTGTTAGATAAAAGATCACTCGCTGCAGTATCCTCTCGGTCGGGCGGTCGTCGTGGGTCGATCCTTCCCCGTGGCCAGTACGAGGTGGAGGACCAGCCGGTTCAGATTGCGCTAAACGCCATGTTCGACGACCCGAACGTCCCCGCCTATCAGTGAGTTCTCAAAGATCAAAGATCAAAGATCGAACTACATTATTAAGTGGATACGTACTATCATTGCTTGGTGATAGAGTGTAGTCATTGTATAGACGAGGTTTTGCTCACAGATGTGTTCTGATGGAGACGCTGGTTCGGCAGCAGTCTGAGATGCGCAACATGATGCGCACGCTGCTCGAACGGGACGCGGCCGCGGCGCACGCTCGTGCGGCGAGTGATGGGCAGGTACGGTAGATACCGTAATTATATGAAGACTAAAGCTTCCTATGCAATGCATTGCTTGCGATTAAGCTAAGTATGGGGTTACGATAGCCTTGGGGTTACTGTAGCCAACGGTATTGCAGGAGCGATCGTCGATGGAGGAGAGCGATGTGCTAACTGATCCCGGACCCTCGGAGGAGGCAAGCTTTGTCGACTACAAGTGAGTGTTCTGAGATCGGAGATCTTAGATCAGGAATCAGTTGAGATCAAAGATCAAAGATCACCGGTTTGCAGTAATTCGATGCACAACGGCAGTATGATGCACGATCAGCAGCAGCAACAGCAACAGCAGATCATGTACGCCTCGGACGGGTGCGACATGAAGGCGCCCTATACATGGTGAGTGTTTTTTGATCTTTGATCTCGAGTGATCTTTGATCTTTGATCCCTAGTGATCTTTGATCTTCCAGTCCGTCGACCTCAAACGCGATGCCCGACCCGCTGCCGACGCAGTACACGCGCGTGCGGAGGGGCCGGAACTCGCGGCCTTTGAATACGGTAAGATTGGGCGGGTTACGGTATAGGTATCTGTGTATTGCCTGCATTTATCGTATGCAGTAAGCAAGACCACTCAAGGATGACGGCTAGATTGCGGGAAACATTATCATCTGTACAGGACTGGAAATAGGCTAGTCGACGCGCAAATAATCAGCTTCGCCCTTGCAGAATACGATGGTCACGCCCGGAAGTCACAATATAAGTTTTGACGGGGAAATGGGCGTCTCGGTCAAGAATGAGATGGCCAATGCGAAGATGGTAGACAGCAATACTACGGAAGACGGCGTACCCAATCCATACGGTAAGGGTTACGGTAGACGTAGTACGCTAATTAGCTATTCATCATTATTAGTAGGAAGCTAAGGGGAAGTTTCGCGGAAAGGGAATCGCTAACAAGTAAGTTTAGCCACTTTTGCTGAAGTAGGTCACGTACGATGATGAGGGTATAATAATTTAAGCGGCCATAAACGGGAACGGCGCTCTGGAATCGCTTCTGGCCGCTACGTATCAGGGAGAGGAGGGACCGGGGATGGAGGAGGACGGGGAGGAGGGCATGGTGGACGGGATGGGAGAGGGAATCGAGGGCGGAGAGGAGGGCGAGGAGGGGGGAGGAGGAGGAGGAGGACGGAACAGTGGAGCGGTGGAGAACGTCGACGACGAGTCAGTTGCATATTATTGATTGATTCTTTAGATTGTTGAGTAAGAATTAGTTTTTTTTTTTGGGAGAATCTTATAGCGGAAAGCGGAGTTCACGGATTGGAGTTGGATCTGTCTACAATAATTGAATTTTTTTTAAATTGAGGGAATCAGAGTAAATACATAATAAAGAAAAAAAGATAAAGGTGTTCTAATTTGCAGCCCGGCTCTGATATCGGAGAAGGCGCTTCGGCTGTTGAACGAGACCTCGGTCAATTCGATCCGGAAGGTCAAGGAGAGGAAGGGCGCGAAGAAGGGACGGAAGCCGAAGATGGTCAAGAGTCCCGTCGTGTTGGGAGAGAAGGTGAGGGAGGTGAGGGTTACGGTACTATCGATTGGGTGGTCGGGGGTTTATTACTGCTTTGTTGTTGTTAGATTGGCTCGTGGGAGGACTCGGGTTACTGTAGGATGATTAATATCATGAGTGCACAGTTATTGGGGAGGCATGATTGGTGGGCCTTTAGGCGGTCCGCGAAACATACGCCACCAGCACAATGTTGATTGCTTGCAGTTATTGGTCAAAAAAAGGAAATTATGATAATTTAATTATTCTTTTATGATAATTTAATAATCTTCAGACTCCGGGCGGCGATGAGGTCAAGTTCTTGGGTGGACAACGGGTGGGCACCATGCTACAGGTAAGAAATCCGACTCACTTTTCCGAGGATGGATACTGTAAGCTGTGGGGATTACGGTAGAGACACTTGATGGCGGGTGGCGGACGGTACGAGAATCTTCTTAAATTTTTTTTGGTAATTTTCGTAAATTATCCTTTGTCAGTGCGGCGTCTGCGGCTTGCTGGTACGACACGTAACACGATTACGCGAGCATATGACGACGCATACGGGTACGGTAGGGGGTACGGTTGATTAAAGAAAGGGTACGGTAGAAGGGGAGGGGGAGATTACGGTAGCTTAGGAAGAGGGACGCGGTAAATTAGTTAGAGGGATTACTGTATTACAAGCTTCTCTAAGTCTGAAAGGTCCGTATGGCAACGCCCTATGCATTCTACTGTAATTAGTGTAGCGCAATTGCGCTACGGTAGGAGATTACGGTAGGTTACACCGTATTCGTTCAGGCGAGAAGAACTACTGCTGCTCCGCCTGTCCGATGCGCTTCGGCCGCAAGGACTCGATGCACGCGCACTTTAAGAGGGTACGGTAGGGGGGAGGAGGGGAGGGATTACGGTAGCTCTCGTTATGACCTCGAGAAAGCTGGCGAGGCTCGTAAGAGTTTGGGCAAGTGTGATCTTATGAGCTTTCTTCCCTAGCTCTTCAGATAATAGCGTATATTTATGGTAATCTGAGTAAATCCGGCTGAATAATCTTCGATAAAGCAACTAAACTAGAAAGAAGAACTAAAAGCTGATTAAATCGATATTTATTCAGCTTTTAATCAAATCGATATATTCCCTTGTAGATCCACGAACGCCAAGCTGCGGCCTTCCTCTCGCAGATGCAGGATGGGGGCGCCCCTCCGGGCATGAGCGCCGCCTCGACAGCCTACGCCTCCGCCATAGCGCCCCTCAATCTGTAGTCCGCGACGCGTCTGCCACGCGTCGCGTCGCGTCGCCTATCGTACCCGTCAAGCTTTGTGCCCTTGTAATTCCCCTACCTGGTGCGATTCGCTGTCTATTCGCCTCAAAGAGTAGTTTACAATAGTTGGGAACATTGAATAGGCCTTTACAATGGTTAGTAGAGCAGAGAGTTCGCTGGTTTATCATAGAAATCATTTCGCGAATTTGCATATTTCGGAAAAACTTTCGATTCAACTAGCGAACGCTCTAGTAGGTAAATGAGATGGGATATTTATCTAAACGCTCCCCCCCCCCCTCTGATCGATCTCTTCCGTTTTGCTTATCGTACCCTCTTAGCCTTTTCCCCTCATGTCTTACAAATCACGTCATTGCCTCTACGAATAAGCCGATTCTTTCCAATATCTACCGTAGCCTCGTTCGTATACTGTATTAGTGCTTGAGATCTCCAGTTTTTTTTGTTCAAATGCTAGATTATGCCCCAATTCTTGGGTTACTGTAGGCATCTTAAGCTCAACGATTGCAAGGGAACGTCTTTTGTGCGTCTATGTTCACTGGGCATTATTTTCTTTCTTTCAAAGTTCTTTTTTTTCGCAACAAATTGTCAATCTTGCAGTTTTATGCAGTCATAGTTCATTCTGTAATGGGGAAGGTGATGTTGTCATTTTTTCATTTTGCTAATATAGCTTTTCGTGATAAAGATCGTTCTATGCTAATCCGACTGGTGTGTATTGGTGTGGTCTGGTTCACGAATTGATCGGTATCTGTTGTACGGGGGTAGCAATCTATGGGACGTATTATAAAAGGGAGGTGCGAGATTTGCTGATGTTCTTATGCAAAAGGGAAATGAAGCGTTTTGTCCTCTAAGATGAGAGGAGTCCTTTTGCAGCAGCGTATTTACGATGCTCTTTTTTCTGTACTTCTAGCCCAGTCCATTTCTGCCAGTGTTTATCACAATCCTCAGCTAGTCCGCCTTCCGCCTTCTCAACTTGTCTTCTCACACGAAGAACGCATCTTGTATGCTGTTCTTGTCCTTCATCAGTACCGTATCGATCGCCTCAAAAGGTTGATCGTTGCGTATTGCCGTAATGCGCTAGACGCAACACGCAAGGGCTACCGTATACCTTCTCAAAGTCGGCCATGCCCACGACTTTCCTCTGTGCGCGGAGACCGAGCATGCCGGCTTCAGTACAGATTGCCTGAGATTACGGTATTAGGAAAAAGGACTGGATTACTGTAGCTTGGCCGTGCACGATTACCTTGATATCAGCTCCCGAGATGGACCTCTCTTTTTGCAGTAGAACCTGCATTCATGAATTGTCAGATCAAAAATCAAACTGCGAAAGGCTAAAGATCAAAAGTACAAACCTCGAAGGAGACATCCTTGGCCAGCGTCATGCCGGCCGAGTGAATGTGGAAGATCTTCAGCTTCGTCTTCTGATCCGGCTTGGGCAATTCAATCTGAAGAGATCAAACTACAATTTTGGGAGCCAAAGATCAAACTACAATCCGAGCTCAAACAGATCAAACATTACTTTTCGGTCGATACGTCCGGGTCGGATGAGAGCCGGGTCGAGGGAGTTGATGCGGTTCGTCGCCATGATTACCTCAAAGACCAGATTGGAAGATCAAAGATCAATATTCCAAGATCAAGTTGAGATCACTGCGATTACCTTGACGTCTCCACGCGAATCGAATCCGTCGAGTTGGTTGAGAAGCTCGAGCATTGTCCGTTGCACCTGCATTATGCAAGATTGATACCAAAGATCAACTAATAAAGATCAAAGATCAGATTTTATAGATCAAAGATGAACGTCCGACCTCCTGTTCGCCCTTGCTCGTCGTGTCGTGTCGCTTCGTGCCGACTGCATCAATTTCATCGAGAAACACGATGCACGGAGCGGATTCGCGGGCGATTTTGAACAGATCTCTGAAGAAGTACAAGTGGTTCCTATGGCTTTGTCTGGATGCGAGTTCCTCTCATACACATTTTCATGATGAGCATGAAATAACTATGACAAAAGACGCATCTCCCGTTACCAGTGTCGAAATGAAGCGTATTCTTCTTCGCATCACCTCACCTCACTTTCTTCGCGCCCTCTCCACTGCTCTTCTGGACGAGGTCCGAGCCGGTGGCTCTCAGGAACGTCGCAGAGGTGCTGTTGGCCACCGCCTTGGCCAGCAGGGTCTTGCCTGGAATTCGCGGGGTTACGGTAGTTCCGGAAGCCGGGATTCTCCGGCGGTGGTGTCACCGGCCTACTCACCGGTTCCGGGTTCGCCGTACAGGATGACTCCCTTGGGCGCCGTGATGCCCATTTCGTCGTAGTACTCGGGATGCGTCAGGGGCAGCTCTACCGCCTCCTTCATCTCCTGAATCTGCGCCTCGAGACCGCCGATGTCCTGAAGCGAACGAGGAAGGTTACGGTAGTGCAGAAAGTCCACACGGTACTTGTACACTCTTGCAAGAATGGCTCTATCGGTTGATTGTGCAGTAATCGGTCTACCGTACCTCGAACGTCTCGTTGGGAGCCTTCTCTATGCGGTGACCGGCGGCCGATGAGTCCATCTCGTCGGGCAGTACACCGACCTGCCATTGGGGGGTTCAATTTGAGGCGGGAAAAGCCAAATTACGAATTACGGACATATCACCACATGACTTTGTTGACGGAGTCCGCCATATTATGCAATTATGGAGTAGCCACAATTGCATTCCCTCCCGTATGCATATCGCCCTGAGATGGCTGACCACCGCCGATGGCTGGTTCTTGAAGGCGCCGACCGCCTTGACGAGCACGAGCGAGTTGAGGTGAAGCAGGTCCTGCGCGGAATTGTTATCGGTACGGTAGGTAGTCTGGCTCGACGGGCTACGGTAGCTACCGTGCCTTGTCGACGATGGACAGAATGGGGACGAGCCACTCGCGCTTCGAGCCCTCGACGATGACGATCGCACGCTGAAGGCATCGTGATAGGCAGACTAACGGTTTGAGAGAATTCATGCCTTCGATCTTTGAGCCATTTTCGAGAGAACGGATAGAGGCAAGCTGAATGCCGGAAGGATGTATTATTTATTTGGTCTTGGGTCTTGGGTCAGTATTGGGGTCGCGCTGTCCTTACCGATTCGTTGTCGAAGAGTTCTTGCACTCGAGCGAGGGTGATCGGATTGCCACGAAGCTGGCGGACGATCTTTCGTTCATTGCGACGATTTACCTCCACTGTCTTAAAGCTGAGGTTAGGCTAAAGACGGTTTACGGTAGATAAGGCTAGGTTAATGAGGGCTTAGGGTAATTTAAGGAGAGCTTTCTTCAACCTTGACAGCATTCTGCCTTCGGATAAACTCGGTCTCCAGGTCGAGATAGTCCTTGATTCGCTGTTGCTTGAGATGACGAAGGTAGCACGGACGACGAGGGTTAACTGAAGCGGAGGACTACGGTAGTGGGGAGTTCTGTAGGAGTGGATTACGGTAGATTGTATGCTGAGGATTACTGTAGCCATCATCATAGTTGTGGGCGAAACAAGGGTGGAAGTACGTTACAGTAAACCGCCCGTTTCGCTTCTTACCCGTGGGCAGCTTCTTATCATTGTGGCCTCCACGGCGACCCTTCATCGCGATCTAAAATTCCTGATGAACCACAAGAATGCTCAAACATACCGTAACCAGGAGAGGGTATACGGTGGCTGGCTACCGTACCTTTTGGCTCGAGGCAATGGGCACATCACGTTTGACAGGACGAGAGGACGAGATACGGTTTCCCATACTGAAGTGGATACTGTAGCTGGGGGATACGGTAATTGATGGTACGGTGTATTGAGCTGTTCTTCCACTGAGAGAGATACTTATCATGCTACAGTATAGTTATGGCTGTTAGGGAGATAATGAAACTCACGTAGACCGGGGTTAGTAGTAGATTGGTGATAGGTTAGTAGGGACGAGAGAAGGGGATGGAGCGACCGTCTGGGGTGGGGGATGGGGGAGTGAGTGGGGGAAAGGGAAGGGGGGGGGGGAGGATGAGAGGGAGGATGTTAGAGGAAAGATGCAGATGCGGAACTTGCATGTGAAAAATGGTTATTAGAAAGATCATTTCTGGTAATTGCTGAATTTCGTGTCTTGTTTGTTCAAGCGATTCGCATATTTCCACGAATTGTAAAACGGCGAATGATGAACTTACCGTATATCTTGAGGGGGTACGGTATGCTGTCGACTCCTCCTCCTCCTCCAACGGTCCTCGACTATGAAGGACGCGTGGACGAAGAGGTGGGCTTATATACTATATCAATATATACTATATCGTAACTAGACTGTAGTTTGGTCTCTGTAGTTTGATCTATGTAGTGTGTAGTTTGCTCCTTCAGCGTCGAATGTGGGAGCCCCTGGTGCAGGCGGAGCGGGCCGAGGCCGCCAGGAAGGCTGAGGAGGAGCGGAAAAAGCGGGAAAAGTGCGATTATGAAAATAAAGAAAAATACATTTACTCATAAAAATTCAAATAATTCCCGAAAGATACGGTACTTCAGTTTGCGATAGCTCGTATCGATTGATTTTCGCTCAGATGGGCTCGGGCGTTCCCGGTGTGTACGACGTTTGCGGCGCCGGACGGCGTGAGGGTGTTCCGGGACGGGTCGCGGCAGTACAATGCGAAACTGCTGGCGATTCAGGCAGACCGCGAGTGGTGCGACAAGTAAGCGGGAATTTGCGCACTTTATTTATTCCCTTATTTTATTTTTTATTATTTTTAATTATATAATATTCGAATTTCATCGATATGCCTTTTAAAATAATATTTATTGCTGCCCAGGCATCGCTACGTGCTCTCGCCGGCCATTGTGGTTGCGGAGATCTTGAGGTAATTTGGTTTCTTATGTTTCCGAATCTACTTCTACTCATGGGTACGCAGCCGGGCCGTGGTTTATCACGCTCCTCACGCAGTCTATTTCCCGGTTCGTCGACACGGCTCCCGTTTCCGCCTCTGTGGCCGCACCTTACTTCGAGCCGCTGTACTCGTCGATCAGTCAGGAGCTGAGGATATCCACGCGATACGTGCACGAGAAGAACGGGAAGGGACACCGGGTGCACGGATTCAGCGTCAGTTTTCGGGTTTTGAGGGGATACAACTTTTTTTTTCGTATGTGGTCTTTCAATAATCTTGGCGTGTTTGGTTCAGAAAGGCTTAGCTGGATAGTTCCGTGTTCAAATCAATCAAAATAATAAAATTAATCGGCTTGGTTTAAATTGAGTTGCAGGTCAACTCCACGGGCCTTTTCTATCACGATGTGCGGTTGCAACTGGACAATATACAGGTATCACATGAATTCGTTTGCCTTTTATTGTGATTTGGGGCTTAAATAAGGTTTTTTTCATAGCCTCTTGTCATTCGAATGGAGTAATCGATGACGCCATCAGTAAAGGCAAGAAATGCTACGTATTCAGATGTTCGCGGACGAGGTGCGTCGTGCGGTGGACGAGCGCCGGTTCTGGGTTCCCGAGACGATCAAGGTATACGGTAGATTGGAGGAGGGGTTGCGGTAGGTGGGACATGGGTTACGGTAACCGGGAGATGGAGAATGGGTATGCAAGTTAGAATATAGTATGTAAGCAAGGATGTCGTTTCAGCAACTGGCGGATTTCGCACGCGATTTCACGCGTTCTCACCACTTGGAGGTCGCGGAGTTGATGAGGCGAAAGTGCGATGGTGGGCCTTGCGTTCATTATCATCAGGGGATAAATACTCATATTTGAAACTCATTTTGCTGTGGGGGGTAATTTGCCAGTTGCGGTAGGGTAGCCATGTAAATCGAGATTTTAGAAATGCGGCGAGGGTGATTTTTCACTGCGGTATGGGTAATTATGTCGTAAAATACGACTTGCGGCGGGAGGGGTCACACCCCGAAAAATGTAATCAAATACATTTTCCCCCCTGATTATCATTTCGCCCTTCTGAATTTAGCAAGTCTTATAGCTAAGGCGGCTTAATACCCATTCTTTTTTAGTTTGTTAGTTTTTCACTAATTGTAGGGAATGGTATTACGACTGTCTCTGCGTCGCACGCATTTTCATGCTCGTTCGTCCAAACGGTCTTAATTTGCATACGAATCTTTCCTATGGAGTTGTGGAAGGGTCCTTGCAGATATCGCAATGTTAGCGCTCCTTACGCAAGACTTGCGTGCCCGGGTCGATTTGGTCTATCGACTGGTCGAGCCGTTTAGAGGAGAGACCAAGTGGACGAGGGTTATGGTGGGTATTTTGGTGATTTATCTATGATTGTTGAACCTTGTTATTCTGGAACGCTCAAATTGTAGATGGCGTATTGTGGGTCAAAGCTTTATGATAGAAAAGGATCGATTGAGTCGATGATATGCTAAAACTGGTTACGGTATGATGAGGATACCATAGGTTGACGACCTGTGGACATACGTCTTCTCGTTTACCATCGAGCCCTTGGTCATTCCGGACTATCAGGTTGGTTGGGAGAAAATATATGCCTTACAGTAGTATCACTACATGACTGGCAAACCTTGCAATGCTAACGAAATTGTGAAAATGGCCAAAATTCGACTCTTCTTGCAGATACTCTTTAAAGATGGGATAGAAGCAGACTCTTTGACTTATTGTTAGACTTTGACTTTTTAAAAACTGCAATGATGTTCACTAAAGATGCTTTATGCTCGCTAGCATTCCTACCGTTCGTAACCTCTCTCCATTCCTGATACTCAGGCGGATCTCCTCCGACGCGTCCAGCGCGCGCTCCTGGACACATTTCTGCTATACGTCGACAACTTGTACTCGTTTGGCACCGTGCCAACTCATATGGCCGAGGAGTTTGTGCTCTACGAGTGAGTTTTGCTCCTTGCATTAGTGGAATTGAAAAAAGGTGGCAAAGAAATGTATGTTAAACGTGTTGTACATTTTTGTACATAATAAAAGAGCTAATTTATTCATTATAGGCATAACCGAAAGTTTTATTCGAAAACAATGCCGAGATGTGGAGTCAGTGCGTGCATTTCTAGAGGTCTTTTTTTAGAATCCAGGATGCTGATGAACGGTTGGCCGCGGCGAGACCAGAGGCAAGGATTGCCGTGAGGGACTCGACCTGTCGGTACTTCATTTTTCATAGTCTTCTTTATCTCTGAACAGGGGCTAATTAATGCTTAGTTGAATATTTTCAACAGTTTGTCTATGAAAAAGAGCCGAATCTTAGTCATCTAAGAAGGCACTTTTTGTATTTTTTTGTTAAATAAAACGTGGACACACTCGGAAGCCATCAACGTGACTATTTTGTCTATGGTTCAGACTGTGGAATAGCGACGAGTTTCTGGCCGCGGCTCTGACGGGCGTACAGACGAGGGCCCGACTGGGTACGGTAGTTGAATATTTATCTTTTTGCTTGGTTGATTACGTACTCACAAAGAACATGCAATGGGGATAACTAAAGGGAAGCTATCGTGGAAACCGATCCGTCAGTTTCTTCCGTTCCAAAATGAGTCCAATTCTCTCACTTTTGCACACTCTCTCGCCTTATATTCGGAATGATTTTCATATTCGGAATGATTTTCCGACGGATCTTTTTAATTCACTATATGTATATTTGTAGATGTATTGAAGATAGATATCGTAACGATGATCGTTGGCATAATGGTAGGGAAAAGTACAAGTACAATGCGCTGAACAGGCGAACTTTTCCCGGCCATTCTATCATCCCTAGTTTATGGTTATTGTAGGTCCACTGGACTACCTCGATCGGGTCTTCACACGGGCCTTCGACGCAGAGGTTGAGGGCAGTGAGGACGATAAGAGCAAGTCAGTTGGGAAAATACGACGATGGAAGTGAAACCTGTACATCTCAGGCTTACTGTACGTTATTTTGGCACAATTTTGATAGATACTTTTCAACTTTCATGATTTGATAGGATACCGTAATCTGCTTATCCCTTCCGATTTCCAGGCCCCTGTCATTCGTGACCATTCGCGAATCGCTGTTGTCCGCGGCTCGACAGTGTACGAGGTTTCTGACGGAGGAGTTTATGGATCAGTTCACGAGGGAGAACCGACTGGAGTTGCTGTTGAGGGATGTTAAGGTACGCGGTTGGTAGGAGGGCAGGGCTTGGCCGGGACGAGTTCTGTACAGAAATGGGCATGATGTAACGAGATCTGCTTTAGCTTTGCCCAAATTAGATAAGAGAGCCTGCAAAAACGTTGGAACAACACTAGCCCATGTATGGTTCTGTCTAGTCATTGGCCTTGTTGCGAACGTGAAGACTTTTGACAGTCATTCCCTGAAATACCATGAATGAAGTAAGCGAGGTATGGGTGGTAGGCCCACGACGTTTTACCAGTCCGTGTTCCGAAATTCCGAATGTCTCTGCGTCTCTCTAATTTCCATGCTCTCTCGCCTACACTCTCTTAATTTGCATACGACTCTATTCTACGCAGCAGGACGTAGTGGTAGGCCCATATTTGTTCGGAATTTTGCTTTGGTAGGCCTATATTTCCTACAAAATTTCAACTGGTACGCTTGATTTCGTACACTGGTAGGCCCGTTTCTCAAAATATCCCGGAGAAGGGGTTGCCCACATATGATATAGGTAGTGGATTAAAAAAGATCCGACGAGAGAGTGTGCAAAAATGAGAGAATTAGATTCATTTTGGAATGGAAGAAACTGACGGATCGGTTTATTCCACTATACTTCAGTCGATCTACCTCGGAACTGCCCTTACATCGTACGCGGGCTCACTGCGGGGAGGCGCAGCGGCTACTGCCATCGAGGTATCGACTCCCGCCCAACGAGAACCTTCGATTCTCGCTCTCTTGAACCCTAGAAATGCCCTAATAGACTCCGATATCGATTTGTATTCTGCGCTGGATTTACTGACGAAAAACGTCCGTCGGTAAAGTTATTCTTACTAGACTTGCTTCATACCGCTTCACTCTCTCGGCGGAAGTAGGAATGCGACGATTGACGGAACTTTTTCCCCAACCATAATTCGAAGATGTTCCCCTGTCAGATCCGCGAAGCCTTCACTCGGTCGCTGGCCGAAGCGCGAATTCCCATGGAGAGACGGCGGCCGTGGAGTGTCGATACCGGCGAGAAGTATGGAAGGGTCGTGGCCAAGGTGAGGGGAGGGGTTACGGTAGAGGATACTGCTGTGGGTATGGTAGGAACGGTCAGGGATGTGGCTCTGGTTCTGTCGTAGAGCTGCTTTTTGTGTGGTTATAGTATCGAAATATGCAATTCGTACTAACCGAAAATGTGTATATGGGCCTACGACGCACCGTAATCATTTCGGGTCGGTGGCCACCGATCTTTGTAATTGTGCAGATCGCGTGGCCCCTCTCTCACGTCGTTCACGCGCCCCTTCTCCAGCTACTGGGAGACTGTCGACACTTCATGCTCGACCTGCTCCGATGCCAGAAGATTGTCATGGACGTCCAGAGCGACAGTCAGCATCCCGTTTTATTATTATTATTGTTATTATTATTATTATTATTATTAATATATTTTGCATTTTAGAAAGGGCTCTTGTACAATCATCAGTATTACCTTGTCAAAGTTGCTCTCATTTGCCACACTACAGTTTAGTTTATAGCCCTCGACCCGTTTCAGCCTCTCACGAATTGTCTCCCGAATGCATCCGGCCACTGTTCCTGCTCCTCTCCGAACTCCTCCAGATGGTTACCGTAATTACGGAACTGTTCTACAAGCAGGTATCATACCTGGGCACGGACCCGACTGTCGGGTGGTAGGCCCCCTTCATTTTGTGTCAGGAACTTAATATGGTAGATTATTATTATTTCGGATGCCTCATTGGCAGGCTGCCCAAAACCACAAGTAATAATCTGATAGGCTTCAACATAATGGGCGGTAAAGCGGGCAAAAAAAAGCAAAGTTCTATCCCGAAGTTAGGTGTAGGGTGTGATGGTACGTGGGTAAGCATCGAAGCACACATGGGTGGGCGAGTGTTGTCCGAAAGCATCGAAGCACGCAAATCAAAGGCAGCCATCCTAGCACGTGTTTTACGCAATGATTTTCGAATGGAATCACCCATCCTAACGTCCGATCGGACAATCACGCCCGTGTATGCATCGAAGTAGCCATCGTATGATATTCGATGAATCTCCTCTCGTCAGGCCCACCACCTAGTGGATCATGCCTTCGCGGAGGTCAATCGATCGACGACCGTCGACGAAGCGAGAGAACACGCGGACCAGCTGCACGACAGGCTCAGGGATCTCGTCGGAAGGTGAGACATGAAATATTCAATTAAATATCGTTTGCTGCGTTTTACTCCAGAACAATGCATAACTACGAATAGGGAAGCATACAACGATTCCTGCTTCAGTTCGGGCATGCGCAAGGTTATACGGGAAGTGGTCGATTCGTTCTTCAATCTGGCCGAGAAGATACAGTATGAGTGAGTTCTTTTTTACCTCCTCCCTAACAGGCAAGATTACGGTAATAGCTTGAGCAAAGATAATCGCACATTTTGTACCTGCTCAGGCCTGCTTGAATCTAAGCTGCCGAGGTTTTGCTGAAATGGTGTGCTATTCCAGTCTGGTTTGCTCACGGCTGCGCCTCTCGACCATTCACGAATGGTCTCAAATTGTGGACAGGGAACGCTCCCTTCTCGTTCGACTCGGAACGAACATGACCAATAACATACTGGCCGATCTGGTAGCGATGCTCGCCATACGGTAGTTTCAGTTTGCGATAGGGCATACGGTGAAATTAGTTTCAGCACTATGTTATAGGTAACTTGATCCCCTAACAAGTAATCATCTCATGACTTATATCTATGCCATCTAAGTTCTAAATGTAATTAAGTTTGTGTTGTTGACAGTTGTTGACTCAAAATGGGCGCTCCAATCCATATCATTAGCTGATCTCGCTATGCTCAACGTTTGATCGTTTCCTGTAATATATATATGTACAGTAAAGTAAAGATGTATACGTTTCACGTCGATTTCGATTCGAAGTTGTGTGGTGTTCGAGAGCACAAAGTGAAATACCTTTGCAGTGTTCAGTGTTGTAAGAAGGGGGGTGAGGACAGGTGAGAGAGTGAGGCGAGAGAGCGTGCACATTTGAGAGACGCAGAGACAGTCGCAATCAGCGGTAATTCGGACTGACATAATGTTGTGGCATGCTTTGTGACCAGTAACGATTGTGCGCATTGTTTCATCTCATTGTTGATACTTTTCGTGCGAAATTCAATAAGGGTACTCGGTAGTCGGGTCAAATTGGGCCGATTACGGTAGGTCGCTATCGCGGACTGAGCAGGCGTAATCTGGTCAAGCCGGCTCGCTTTGCTGCCAATGTTCCGTTTCGTATTGCGAGCACCGAAGGTATTGTAGATACTTTTCAGTTTGCGATTCGTCCCCTCTTTCATTGCCAGTAGTCGACCGACGGGTGTCGTAAAGGAATGCTGACTGCGCTCTTCAAACGGCAGGGGGCCGACGACTCGGGGTGAGTTTTGTTTTGTTTTTTTTCTTAAATTGTTTTTTTTTCTTTTTATTTATTCAATCTTGCCTTTGCTTACTCGAAATTCATATAGCTCTTCACGTATATTTCGTGCTGTGCGAAAAGTGATTCATAAGTGTCTCGTCTCTCATCCATTCTATTTCATTCCCAGTCCTCTCGTTCTGTCGAGCCACACTGACCAGTCTCATGACATATCATGCCGGTTTCGCCAGCCCTAGTATCGTTCCCCTTTCCTCCCTGTACTACCCTCCATATGCTCTCGATCTGTGTTCTCTGCTCGTCTGCGTCTCTTGTTTTCCGCGGGTTGTGGCGCGCTCTCTCGTCCCTTCCTTTCCTTTCGCCACCCTTCTCCCTCTCACCTCTCACGAGTCCCCATTCCACTGTGCACGCTTGCGAAAGCGCGCTTCGAAAGGCGATTCGCATTGTTGTTTTCATTAAAGACCGACTCCGGGAAGTTTGAGTTCTCTTCACTGTATGGATGATTTATTGTATGGATGACGGGAGACCAAGAGGGAAAAGAAGTCCAGCGAAGAGTTCAAATATCTTGGGTTTTAAAATTGTAGATTATGCAGCGCGTATTTGACTCAGTTTGCTTCGCTGTTTCGTAAGAGTGTCCTAAACGAAGAAGAGGAAAGTACGTGAGTAGCTTCAGTCCTTGAGTAGAGCATACGATTCGCGTTGTCGAAGTGATTATGTTTCAGGCAATATATAAAATGGCACACCCATCGCGTATATAGATGTGGGTGAAACTCATTCATCAAAAAGACGCGAATCGTATGCTCTATCGTTGAGTCAAGTACGTAGATTGCGTCATACGTGCTCAAGGCCTCTAGCTAACTTCTTGCAAGGGCTAACCCATGCATACATACAAGTTACGCTATCAGGTCATTCTCAGTTAGTTCTCTTCCGCGAATGTTAGGATGCGTTAGATGAATGTTAGGGTGCGAATGTTATTATAGAATGTCACTGTTAGGGTAAATTGCCCACCCACAGCAACTGCAACGACGTGTACATTGAGTATGATATAGGCTAAGCAAAAGGGAACAAACAAACAGGAAGGGAACGAGGAATGTGATGTAAGCAGCCCCCCCTCTTCACTTTTCCTCTGACTCATCCTACCTTCTCCTCCCCTCTATTGCTCTTCCTTCGTCCCCTCCTGTTCTCTCTTTCTCTGCACTCTCTTCATTACGTACGCTGTCTCTCCCTCCCTCTCGTTGCCTAAGGTTATTCTGTGCTTTTCCTTCGTCCTTCTTCCCTGTATGGTCCATGAGTCTGTTCGTGTCCTCCTCCACCCAACCTCAAACCAATGCAAGCAATGCGATGGCCGAATTGCTGCGATCCTCGCTGAACAATGCCCGATCCTGGACCCCGTCCGTTTACGTCATTCCTGTGTGCGTTTTCCCCTTTGTTAGTATTGACGAAACCGTTCCGTCAGTCGACTCATTCCTACCTTGTCTGCAGTCTCTTCATGCCGCATCGCTCTCTCGTCGGAAGTAGGAATGAGACAACGGACGGAACATTTTCCTCAACCATATCTGCACTTCTTGATATAGTCGAGGACCCCGTCAGTTCTAATTACTCCTACCTCTGTCCTTATTGAAACATGCCTTATCTGAGACATGGATTAACAAGTTTCTGTTAGGACTCTGAAGCTAGATGGTTCAATTTTGATAGATTGATAGATTTATCCACACTGGAATAGCAAGGAAATGAAATGTTAACATCAGGCAATGACACAGTATAGTTCAAAATTTCACACTATTGAAGTTGTAATTAGAGGCGTAAACTAAGAGACGCGCAGAGAAAAGGCTGACCACTCGTTCGCCTCTCCTCTTTCATTGTGCTGATAGTAGTACGGAATGCACGATAGATAGTGCCCCGTGCTATCTTGTTAAGCCGCGCGAGAGAGCGGACATTTTGCACTCAGTGAGGAGGATTACCATTGTTCTAGCAATGTTTATTCATTATTTAGTCGTCGCGCTATGAACTAATGATAATAATTTTTTCCCTGAGCAGTTAGCAATACTTTGATAAATATTTTGTTTCCTTGACATGATAATTCTAATGCATTGCAGGTCGATGGGTCCTCCCGAGGACCAATCGCAAAGGCAACGGGCTGATTCGCTTACGGCAGGTTCGTGGCGTTTTTTCCCTCTTATCAATCTTTGAAAAGCACTTGGGCACCCGTTTTGACAGATAGATCTACCGCTTACAAATACAGTTACACCTTTCTGGTCCGTCCAAGTATTTAGTGTCCACCATGTCCACTTCACACTTCCTGTCCTTGCCCACAGTATACCTCTACCGTACCCCTCTCAGGTCTCGCTCCCCCTCCCATCCCCCCTCGTCCCTCTCGCTCCGCTCCCCTTCGTCCTCCCTCCGTCAGCTCGGCCCAGTCGGCGGCGGGGGTTGTCGGAACGCCCGTCGTTCACACTGACCAGACTCCCGCCACGATTCCCGGAGGTACGGTAGCTTTCTATATTGAACATGATGTGGAAGATGATGAGACGTGTGCGAACTTTTCATCTTGCTCATCATCCATGAGTCGTCTTATGGCTGTAATGTCGCTATCATCATTAAATTGGCACTTTTATTCCTTACATTTTTCTTACCCTCTTCATTTGCATTCCTTCACCTTTATTTGCTGTTACACACTTGCGGTGATAAACCATTATTATTATTACTTTTATTCCTGACTATGTAAGGCAGCCTGCAGAAATGCTCGGCCTTTGCCAGCCTATGATACACAGATCATATGTGGGCAACCTTCACGACAGCATTTTGAGAAACGGGTCTACCAATGTGCGAAGTCGTAGATTATCAATCTTCCAAATGAAATTTTCTAGGAAAGGCGAGCCTACCAAAGCAGGATTACGAAAAAAACAAAAAAAAAATAAAACCCCCCACCCATAGTGGTAGATTGCCGCTGTGGCCCCCTCCCATGCATAGTGATCTATAGTCGAGATATTCTTCCGCCCGTAGCAGTCTGTCCAATACTAGCCATACATGGGCAGCCTTCCCCGCAATATTTTGAGAAACGGGCCTACCAGTGTGCGAAATTAAGCCTACCAATTGAAATTTTGTAGGAAATACAGGCCTACCAAAGTAAAATTGCAAAGAAATATGGGCCTACCACCCATACTTCCGGTCCATGTCCACGTATGATACTAGCAAACGTTCACGGTTCCCGCCTACGCTATGATGAGTGTATAATTGAGGAGCGAATGCAGCTTCGTCATCTTCATCGTCGAATCCCCTGTGCCCGCCGACCAGTGCACCGACCATGTGTGGATGGATCAGCAAGGTGGGGGCGTACACGGGCACGGTTGCCGCTACCGTGGTTGGGTAGCTTACTGCACAAGTTCTTCCAATACTGGCTAGCTCACTGCAAAATAATGTATTACCTAAACATCGCAATCTCTGTGTGTATGGAAGGACGACTGCAGTAAGCTGCCGACAGACCTTCTTGCCCACGTATGATGGGCACGCACCCGACCGTCGGGTGGTAGGCCTTTCTTTTTTTGTCAGAAACTTGATTTGGTAAGCATCACATTATACAGGACACCTATAAAAAACCAAAATGTATACTGTGGTAGGCTCCAAACTGAAATTATTGTTTAAAAATGAAATAACCGACATTTAAAACAGCACACACTTTCAGCATACCGTACGGGGAATTAGAAGAAAAAAATCTCCGCCGTATTTATGAATTCACTACGAAAGCATACGCGGTTGATCTTTGATCTCCATTATTTTCCCGTAATCTGTCTGTGTCCAGGTGGAGGTCCGTCCGCTTCTCGGGGTCATCACCCGTCGTCGATACTGGTGTGCCCTTGCTGATGGATCGCCGTACCTCTACTGGTTCGCCTTCTTTTCAAAAGCATTTTAAGCCTATTCTAGAACTTTTCTCGGGTTATTGCTACTATGTGTATAAGTAGACTACACAACTACGGAGAGAAGAATGATGTGAAGCTAGTCGTCTACTTACCATTCCTGAATGCTTCCCGATTGCAGGTTCAAGGACCGTGCAGATGTGCAGTGCGTGGGGAGGTTGGCTGTGAGGGGCGCCGCCTTTACCTTCGATGCACGCGACAAGGGACGCTTTACCGTACTGTGAGTTGCAGGCGTCGTTTTCGTCACGGTTGTGCGTTGCGGATAATCAGTTCCATGCTTATGTCCTGGAAGCTATTCTGTTCTTGCTCTCACGTGACAACAAACATAGTCTGGTCTTTGGGATTCCCGCCAATTTATGAGATTTGAATATTCGCCTTATTCAGGGCTAACAACGAGGAGCACGTGTTCGAGGCGGGTGATGCGGGTTTAAGGGACGAGTGGTTGAGGGCGCTGCAGGTATGCTGTGGGGGGGGGTTTCTGTAAGAGGGCAGGGTATAAAGATGTGGGTGTACTGTAGGAGGGGGAAGGGTGCTCATACCTGTGCAGCTGTATTAGATTCTAAGCCGGACACCCGTGCTTTTTTAAAGTTAAGACTCACTTCAGCATCGGAAACACGCTCTTTTCACTCTTAAATGAACAAAATACCGCACAAATGATGTATTTTGAACCGGAAACACGTGGAGTTTACCATAGCATTCCCCCCGGACACCTGTTAGAAAGTATTTTCGCCGGATATCTAAATCAGGCTGCGCACGTATGAGGGTACTGTATGAAGGGATACGGGGTGTAATTTGTATCAGCTTTCTTTCATGAAATATCAACGCGAAAGTTATCTGAATCTCTAAATGTTGTATTGCAAATTGGAGTTTCTAAAGCGTACGGTAAGTATCTAATGCTTGCAGGATACGCGAAAGCGAAGCTGGAATTCGCACGTGGAGATCGACAAGGTTTTTTTATTTGCTTCTTTCCTTTCATATCTCATTCGGATTCTTCTTATGTTGGAAGTAAAACAGGGGATCGAGCACAGCGAATGCCTCTTCCATACGTGGGCTAGTGTTGCCCCGCGAATTTCGCTGGATGTCTTATTTGATTGGAAAAAGTCAAAAGCAACCATCCATACACGCGCTTTTCACTAATCGCAAGATTTGTTTGTAAGATTCTCGAGTGCAGATACCCATCCTAACGTCCGATCAAAGGACAATCACGCCCATTGTATGCCCTCTTCAGGAGATCAAATCGCTAACCGCGACGAGTTCGAATGCTCACGACGAGACGACGACGAGTTTCGAAGATACGGAAGGGCAGGAGAAGGAACAGGACAGGACAATCGTGGAGAAGAGGGAGGTAAGGACGTAGGGCCAGTAGAAACATTGCCTTGTATGCATTGAATTTTGATAACTTAATGATAGTAATTGCAAAACGGGCCAAGTTTTCGGTTGCATTTATATGGTTTTGTAAACGGGGGGTTTTTCCCCAACAATGGTCTATTGCAAGAACGATGTTATAGTCGAGGGTCAGAGGGTGAACGCTGAAAAAGGTACGGTATGCACAGGACCCGCCCACCTCGCCGTCTGTAGTGGACTTACTGTCTGAACTCGGTCCGACGACGTCATCTGAAGAGAAGGAAGATGAGGAGGGAAGGGAAGGAGAAGGGCTGGAGGAGGGAGGGGAGGGAGCAGTGCATGTTATTGGAGATGCGAGGAGACCCACGGTAAGGGGAGGGGGATGGCTAAGGACTTTCCGGGCTCTAATAAAATGTAGTGGAATAAACCGGTGCTCTGAATCCAAAATGCGTCTAATTCTCTCACTTTTGCACTCTCTCTCTCGCTCGATATTCGGAATGGTTTATTGACGTATTTTTTAATTCTACTATAGCTATATACATGTTCTGAGGTTAAGCTTGCTTTACGGGAGTGTTGCATTAGCGCCTATGCACATTGCATGATAAGTGGTAGGGGATAAAGGCGATACTGACCAGCTTTGCCGGCCACACTAGTCGAAGAGAGGGATGGGAGGAAAACAATGGACGGATGGACATGCTATGAATGGGCGAGACAGAGAAAGATAGAGAGAACGAGACGGCTGGTCATACAGTAGCACGGCGAAGCTTGGTGGACCGACTTGCCCGAGGCTTAGTTTGCCGTTTCTTGTCGTAGTGTTCCTTTTTTACTAGAATGATATTCTAAAATAATAATAATAATATATATGTTTTGTATGACAGCTTGGCAATTTTTTTTTCAGCCGGAAATTATAATCGACATCCGTCATTTAGTCGCCGTCCATTCCCATTCCCCGGTCGCCGACGTCGACCTTCTACCTGGCGGCCGACGGCTCGCTCAACGAACATAGTCTCGAGATGCCTAAGGTACGGTAGGCTTGGGCGGTTCAGGATTACGGTAAGAATTCTACTTCTAAGCGTGATTTTGTAAAGCAAAGGGTGCAGAAGAGGATGTTATAGCTGAGAGATGATAGGGGCGGAAATTTGAAGTATTCCGTTCAGGAGCCAGAACCGCTGTTGTCGGGTCTCGAAGCGCCGACGCGACGCGCCCTCGAGCGCGTGCGGCTGAGCCTGCGCGAGTGGCGCATTACCGAGAGGGAATGCGACGAATGCAAAAAGGTTAGCAAACTTATGTTTTTTTTGAAAGATAACATATTATGGTATCAGGATGACCTCTTGTGCGAATATTGCACTTATCCGTGAGTTATACTTAAGTCAGAGTACAGTACTTCTGCCATATCTATTTCTATGTCATGAAGGCTATTGTTATAATGGGTGCGAGTTTGTTAACGTCCTCGAAAGTTGCTCCAAATCTTCGGATTTAGCTATCAATTTGTGTTTGAGCTGGCCGATTCGCTGTCCGAGGCCGAGGCACAAATCGTCGATTTGCTGGAGGAACGCGACCTGCAGGAGGAACGGTCGAGAGTGCACAAAAAGGCGCTGACGACGCTGACCAGACAGATTGACACCATGTGAGTAGGGGGGAGGGCATTACGGTAGGGTCCTTTTGATGGTTGATACTTCACCACTACAGCATGCCATTATCATTAAAAAAAACCCGAAACGAATGTTCTAGCTCTAGATTGATAAAGAAATTCACGATACTGTCTTATCAGGAAGAAGACGGCGAACCTGTCCAAAGAGGACGAAGAGGAGACGATGTTGTTGCTGGGAAAGGATAAAGTGAGGAGTGGGCTAAGGGGGCGGTAGGGGCTTCTTCCTAGACGTATTCTAAGCGAATCAGGCATTCGATAGGCTTGGTTTGAAACTTCATTAGGTTTGAAACGATTACGTTTCAAGCCTAATGAAGTTATATCGATGCCCTGGGCTTTTTTTGCTACGCAAGTTGGCTAAAGTTCCGAATGGTTCTCGTTTCTTTTTTTTAAATGTATCTCATTATCTCTTCAAAGGAGCTTACGGACGCACAGTGGAAGGTGGTCGAACTGCAGAGGAGACTGCAGGAATCAGAGGAGGAGAAGAGGTTTTTGCGCTCTATTTTCATACATTATCTCTTTTCGGCATTCATATAGGCGCATTAACAGGCAATATTGAATATTTGTTCGACTACAGTCTATGCGTGAAGCAACGCTGATGATATCGTCCCCCTTCCTTGCCATTTATCATCGTTGCAGGACCCTCGAGAGTACAGTAGGCAGTCTGCAGGCGGATATCGAAGCCTTTCGGGAGTCGGTGAGTTTGCGTTTCACCCTGGCGGTTTACGCGTCCGACTTTCGGTGTACCACACTAAGAAAGATTGAGGGGTTGAAAACTTTCGAGTTCATTTTTTTTAGTTCATTCTGAAAGAGTAATATCTTGAAGTGTAACAAGCTCCTTCCTTATTCTCAGAAATCTCCCCGATTTTTTGCCAATAGTTAATCCTAATTTTAAATTCTACACAACAAAGTGCCGATATTAACGGGTCTATGCCCTTGCTGAAACTGTGTAGCTCTTAATTTGTGCTTGAAGGTCCGAACGAAGGAGGAGCTGATTATGCGGTTGGCTGAGCAGAGTGACCTGGAGGCTGTGGGAGGGGAGAGAAGGGGGAGCATCTACGGGGATGGTGAGGAGGAGGAGGAGGGGGAGGTGTAGAATTGTTGTTGGCTATTGGGAGAGTTAGTTTAGCGTTTTACTTGCGTGCCTGTAGACACGGCTTGCAATGACCAAGCAATGTGCCGATGATTCGGCACTTTTCCTGCTAGTTTCGTCTGGTAAGGCGCCTGTAGGTTTCTATCCCGTGGAGGGGGGAGGGGGAGGGGGGTGAAGCAGCAATAAGATCCATATTCCATGCTAATGCTAAAGCTGTAGTGCAATTCGATCGGTTTACTACAGTCGACGTGCCCGAGGGCATTCCCCTGGAGGACGGAAGTTGTGCGGCGGTCGAGGAGGAGACGAGACGGTTGTACGAGGAGCAGGGGGTCCGTCTTCTAGATGTTGGCACTGCGCCTTCTGTTAGTGACTGTGCTCCATCGTAAGTACATACAGTAACCGCAGCAAGCCAGCGCGCGGTGTGATGTGCGTTGTATATGATGATTAGAACGCAGTCAATGAGCAGGAGACCGTAGTGTACTGTACCGTTACCGTAATCTTCTCGGTGTTTGAGGTGCGCGACGTTCACGAGATGCGCGATCTGGTCGACGGGTACAAGCACCAGAACGTGGCTCTTAACCACGAGATCGTCGGTAGGCTTATCGTGTACTACTTACTGTAGGCTGCTTTGTAGTTTGTACACATCCATCTTTTATACTATGCAGAGAGTACGAAGTGATTATGGCATTTTATTATAAATAATAATAATAATAGTTATTTGGTCTTTGCAGAGCTGCACCGAATGCTCCAGGCGTATGAGGAACGAGAGAGGCGGCTGGCGAGGAATCTGTATGAGGTAGGCAGCAGGAGGATGGGAGATTGGCAACTTGCCAGCTTCGAAATTGCCTGAAAGTGCTACGGTATTTGTTGCGTGTTGCTGCTGCAAGAGGGTGGCAAGCGATTACTGTAGCTGCTACAGTACTCTTGTTAACTACAGTCTACCGTATGCTTTGCAGTCGCAAGCGTGCTACTACCAGATGAAGTCCCGCTACATTATGGTCCTCAACCACTTCAAGTCCCCGGAAAAGCCGGGAAAGAGTATGATTTTTTTCTTTTTTAAATTTATTAATAAACGTTTTACAAATATTATATAATTAGCGAGCATTCTACTTGCTCACCGAGGATCAGTTGCTTTTTCACATATGAATGTTATTATTTTGAGAGATTTTAGATTATAAAATGTATTTGTTTTGCAGTCATGGAACCGGGAGTGCTGCGACAGCTGGTGGACGAGGCCAATCGGACACCCAAATCGTCTCGGAGAGAGGGCAATGAGGGTGAGCGGAGGGGGGGGAGTTTACTGTAGCTTACTGTAGATTTCAAAATACCTGAGAGTTGGCAAACACTATAATTATTGTAGTTGTTGGAAGGCAATAAGTACTGTGGATTTTATGAATCTCTTTATTTACTATAAAATATTTTGCCGTTTATTTATCCAGATGCGACGAAGTCACCGCCGAAGCAGACGGACAACCTCGGCTTCTACATGGAATCGGGAGCGAAGGGCGGGGACATGTTCGAGACTGCAGCTGAGTGCCAGAAGAAGTGCGACGAGCTGTTGGAGGCGGGCAATCTGGTGAGCAGAGGGGGGGGGGGAGCGATTAGTGGTGGCCGAATGGGAAAAGAAGGGGAAAAAGTGCGAGTATGGTCGTCACACCGATTAGCGGGAATAGCGAGCTATGTTCAGGAGCAATCGGAAGAGTACATGAAGTGGCTACAGGCATGGGACGCGTTCCTGGTCAACTCGGTCAATTGGTTAGAAGAATTTTGCTTTAATAATAAATACATCCACCGTACAAGCGGGTACGGCAGCTACAGCCACTTGACGACGGCTAAGCATGGCTTTATTGCAGCAAGAATACGCTCGGTTCGTCTCCCGAACTGAAGGCGCTCGTGAGGACGGGTGTTCCTCTGGCACACAGGGCCCGCGTGTGGGCGAGGTGAGCGAGATACGTATTATAATCAAATCAAATAAAATAATATTTTAAAAATTAATAATTTCATTTAATGATTCAAAAAAAGGAAAGCGTTGGTCTACTGTATTCCTGGTTTTGTTCAATTTAAAATGGGAAAGTTCAAAATTATCGTACGCTCTGTTTCGCGCAGATTGGTGTCGTTCCACGTGCGCGATCGACAGTCCGAGATGGGCTTTGGCTACTTTGAGTGTATGCTGAAGAAGGCACGAAACAAGAAGGAGGAGGGCGTCTTCGATGCGGCCATTAAGCAGGTACCTACATTGATGTACCTACATTGATGGAAAAGTCGGTTTTTTCATATTTAATGTTTTAGAAATTTGTATTTCTCAATTTTGCTCTGAGAATGTTCGGAATGAAAAAGAGAGTAATGTTGGCAGATTGATCTCGACCTGGCGCGAACACTGCCGACGAACAAGTTCTTCGAGGATCCCAGCTCTGAGAAGGTAAATGGGAGGGAACAACCAGAGTTTGGCGTGGCTTTTTTTCTTCATCAAATAATACTGCCCATAAAGGTTCTCGACCGCAGGGAAATGGCAAAAGGCTGTAGTGGGTGAATAAGAGGAAGGATTTCATGTACGGACAATTCGGTCACTTTTTTTTGATATTTAGGAACGTTGTCAGTTAAAGGGCCCCTCCAGGCAATATCTACCATATGCATTTTTTGACATCATTGGATAGCTCTCAATGTCCTGAGTCTCATGCTCTCTCCTTTTTAGTTGAAACTTCCCCGTTGCTGAGAAAAAGCTGTGCAAAGATTTCTCTCGCTGTCTGCATCTCTTAATTCCTCTCTTGTCTCTCACAATCAATCAACCGCTCTTAATTGGTTATCTCTTGGAATGAATGAGATGGTTGGAGGGACCCTTTAAATATGAGTTTGTGCTCAGGTTGAACAGCTGCGCCGAGTACTGTACGCTTTCCGATACCACAATGCAGAGGTCGGATACTGTCAGGTATTTATTTACAGTTATTTTTGTTTTGCCTTACCCGTGCATAGTTTGCCAAAATTGGTCAAATCGATTTGGTACAGTGTCGGTGATGGGCCTCATACATGGGCAACCTTCCCCGCAATATTTTGAGAAACAGGCCTAGCTGTAGACGAAATGAAGCCTACCAATTGAAATTTTGTAGGAAATATAGGCCTACCAAAGTAAAATTCCTCCTCGGGGGGG
>LS846039.1:842718-879511 GCA_900490955.1 Micoletzkya japonica | reverse complement strand
TTGGAGAGGGGAGTGATTGGTTGAAACTACAAACTACCCCACAAGATTTACCGTATCCCACACTTTCAGATGGCCGTACTGAGGCCTAGAGAGCCGTTTCGAATCGGGATTTTTGCACATCTTGTTGTCTAGACTATACTGATATGTTTCCAACGACTAACTCAATAACGATTTTTTTCGTGGGACATTTCCTTTAAAACAAAATAAAAGCAAAGCATGTTGAAACATATTACTTTTAAGTGGGTAATATAGCGTAGGAATTGGAACATGACGAATCCAGATAACCTGAAAAGAATGAAATTGTTGACGGATCCATCGAAAAGCATCTGCTGCATCTCACTCAACCAAAACAGCCTGAAAAGGCTCAAGCAATGCTAAATCGATCTTTTCTGGCTTTGTTTGTCATTCCTATGAACTAGTTGCCTAAGATAAGTGGAAAAAGTAACGAAAATTATTGGAAGACAATGTGACGTATCAGAATCGTTTAAAACAGTCAACCAGTGTATTGTAATGTATTGATAGTAATTACAAAAGTGCCTACCTCATGACAGGATGTACCCTCTTTGCTATAATTGATGAAGACGGAGGAAGTGCGACCGTCTTATACAATTGAGGAGACGGAGAATGATGGAAGGAATTGAGGAGAGAGAAGAGTGGCGAACGAAGCGAATGCAGATTATATAGTTGGGAGTGGTAGGGGAAATGTAGATTTAAAGCCTATTGCGACACAGGTTTTTCTAAGCAACGGTGAAATGTCAAGTAAAAAGAAGAAACTACGAGAGTAAGGACAATGAGAGCTATTCAATAATGTCAAAAACATAGATGGGCAGGATTTGCTGCTAGATTACTGCAGTGGACCATCCATACATAACGATCGAGCGACCTACTCAGAATATGCTTCTACAGCAGACTACCCAATAATTGGAAAAGTTTTGCAGTAAGCTGCCCAACCACGGTACATGCAACCGTGCCCATCTATGACGTGGTAGATGTTGAGTGGAGTGGCCCTTTAACAGAAAAAAATCCTTCCGAGATCTCTCATAAGAATTTTAGTAAGGCACTCAGTAAAAGGCGCCTGATTGAAAGCAATTGATTACAAAAACCGTAACCTTTTTGGTCGATTTTGAACAAACTTACAGCCGTTTTCCGCTATGAAGTGATACCGACCACCCATTGCTTGCTGTGGGAAATGGAATGAGTTAAAGGGACACGGAAGTGATTTTCAAGTGAAGCTTATATGAAAGATTTTGTCGTAATTAGTACAAAACCAAAAGGAAAAATTATAAAAATTAACAGTATTCGAGAAATGATTTTTTGAAATTTCATCCAACGACGACGTTACTGTGTTTAGCGAAAGGAATTAAGCCAAAAGCGACATTCCTGTTAACGACGGAAGCCCGGAACGAAAAAATAAAACATACGATTTTCGAGTTTTTTCTTAAATTTTTTATTGTCACCATGTTTTTTCTCACATTTTGAAACCTTAGAAGAAATTTCATCGAATTTCAAAACTTTTGGTTAGAGGCTGCTTCCCCCCCTTTTTTTAACTGATATGGACAAACTGAGGAAGGGGATAGGTGTAGCTTGGTGTAGTGGTATGACCGCAGTCATTCCACCCGGACCCTGCGGGTTCGACTCCGGGCTGAACCGAATCCTCCCCCCCCCTGTTCGGGAGTCTGTCCCGCTGGATGGAAAATCAATTCTGCTGGATTGATTTTGCGATACTTTTATTTTTAAAAAACAGCTTATTTTCGGTTAAATTTCTCGCGATTTTTTTGTTTTGCGTCAAAAAATGTGGCGCTTTCAGTATTACGATAATTATCAAGATAATTTGACAGATCACTCTCGAGGATTGTCTTTGTGATTCGAAAAGCAGCGATCGATTGCGTCGAATAATTGTTCTCCTTCTGCAAATACCGTACAATACTGTTGTCCAGCTTCCTTGTTTCCAAAAACGTTCGGTTCACTTAGAGCACTCTGATATTTATGATTGTCTACCGCCGGAGTTGTCGTATATTCTACCGTAGTTCAAACACAATCACCTCATCTATTTGCACGGTACGGCGGCAGTCCTCCTTATCACCCTCCTGCCCTTGAGAATCCTAAAATCCCGTACAATAAAATCTATTACAGTGGAAGACTCCTCCGACCCCTTTTTAACATGCGCGTTTTTATGTCATACTATAGGATAATAGCAATTATAGCCATCTCCATTGGTCTGCGATTATATGGTCCCAATGTCATGCCTCAAGATGAAGGCGGGGTGAAGCGTATTTGGACACACGACTCCGTGCCCTTACCGCCCGCCATCCCCGCGACCACCCTATACTATATACTATAATAGCAATAAGTAGTGAAAAGCTTAGGAAAGCTATGCAAATAATTCTCTCTTGTCCGTCTCTCTTCATTCCTCTCTCGTCTCTCACAATCAATTAGCATCTCGCTATTTGGTTGTACTTGTTTTTAGAAATCAATTGGATGGTCAGAGGGACTCTTTTAGGTGAATTATCAATTGGTTTTTATTCCCGTTTATTTTATTTGTTCATTTTTTAGGCAGAAGCGACAGGTAAATACCTAAAGACAAGATTTCCTATTTAAAAAAATGTTGGTTGCCCTTAGTTTGCAGGCCAGCTTGATCAAGCTCTTACATTGTATAAGGACGTACATCTTTCGTGGCTTGATCTGACTTCACGACTGGAATTTCGCCGTCGTCCCCAAGCAGAGTCTGCGTGATGAGGGACAGCGCACTTCGTGTGACTTGTCATAAAACTTCGGATGGGCGAAATATAACCATCAAAAGTACACGATTCGTATGCTCTAGTCGGGGGTAGAGTGCGTCTATCGAGTGAGATAAAGCGATCAGAGCGGAGAAGAGAGAAGTGAAGAAGATGTGGAGAGAATGTAAATCTATTCGCTAGTCGCACTCTAGTCTGGGGCCTCTGGTGAAGATCACCGACAAAAGGGGGGGGGGTGGTGTGGATACAGCTGAATGCCATGAAAAGGGGCGTGAACGAACAAGCACACAATGTTCTAAATGCTAAGCGGACGAGTCAAAATGTTCGGGATACATGTTTTCCGTGCGAGAGTTCCTACCGAAATCCGAACATAGATAGTGAACATTGCACCTCCTACTGGCAAAGATTGCAGACCTGAAACAGTTTCATTTTGTTTATCTTTTTCCATACCATATTTTCTTTGCGAATTTTTTTTCCTAAATAAAATGTGCTTTTCTGAGCCACGTGCATGATGGTCCGGTTTTTTGACTCCTTTGTCTCCTAAGAGTGCTCCAATGTGAAACGCATCCAGAATCAGACTGCAATGCCAAATTACAACAATCCGGCACAAATTAATCGTGACCACATTTAAGACTTTGATGCGGTAAGGCATACGCACAGAACAGAAATTATAGATATCATGTATACACATGCATTGTCATCGACCCACAATGTTCTGACAGCAGTATAAATGTTAAGCGAACGAGGTACCGAAAATTAACCCTGATTTCGGTAGAAACTCTCGCACGGAAAACACCGTATCCTAAGCATTTTGGCTCGTTCGCTTAACATTTAGAACATTGTGGACCGTTTCTTCGTTCTTCAACGCGTTATAAATAATTACTGTTCTGTGCCTGTGCTTTACCGCATCAAAGTCTTAAATGTGGTCACGATAAATATGATTCACTTTATGAAAAAAAACCTGGGTGTGTAAGACCTGAGGTTTGACAAATCTGAGTGTGATAAAATGCGTTTGTTTTATCGAGGAAACTATGATACTTAAAGTTTCAGGTCTGAAATCTTTGCCAGCCGGAGGGACGAGGGCAATGCCCATTCACGCCTTTTCCATGCCGTTTACAGTGGATTGAAAGGTCCGTCGGAAAATCATTCCCGAATATAAGGCGAGAGAGTGTGCAGAAGTGAGAGAACTAGACTGTTTCTGACGGATATTCGGTTTATCCTACTCTAGCTGTATCCACAACATCCCATTTGTTGGTGATCTCTCACGAGAGAGGCTCCAGACGACGAAGAAATATGTACGTTGAGGGACCGTGAACGGAGAAGAGACAGCCAAGAATCAAGGAAAAAGGTGATACACCGAGGAAATAGAGAGCATCCAGGAGTAACGATTAGTGGAAAGAGATGAGAGAGCGCACGTAGAACAGAGGCGATCCAGAGCAGTCGGAAAGGGAGATACGAGACAGGGAGGGACGGAGGAAGCCAGAGAGCCCTACTATATAATAAGCAAATGGTGAGGGGGCAAGTCATCTCCCCTCTCTTCTCTCAACAAGCATGCAGCTGGCTCTCCTCGTGGTCGGGTCGCTGGTTGGCTACGTTTCTTCACAGTGCACTGGCGGAGACGCGCCCAGGTATGTGTTAGCATTCTTGAACAACTGAAAAGCATAGTGAATTAAAAAGATCCGTCGGAAAATCATTCCGAATATAAGGTAAGATAGTGCGCAAAGGTGAGAGAACATCTCATTTTGGAACGGGAGAAACTGACGGATCGATTTATTCCACTATAATAATACATGCGCTGATTTCTTGCACTCAACTGAACTACAAGAAATACCATGGGAAAAGATGATAGCCTGAAGTCGTAACTAGCGATAAGCTCAGCAATATTTTTAACATTTATCTATAGTGTTTTACATATCCCCCTAGTTTCTACCTATCTATGCGTCTCCTTTCGGTAAACCGGATGATAAAATACAAATCTATAACACTTTCCAGTTGCTCGAGCTGGGTCAAGAACGGTTTCTGCAGCAACACCGCCGTGTACTCTACGGACGTAAGATTCGAATTAAAAACAATTAATAAGATATATCCTGCTTAGTAAAGAAAATAATAACGAAATAAAGATGGTTAAAGGAGCCCTCCATTCGGAACCGTAATCTATTCAAATTCCTGACGGCATCCTGACGGATTCGATTACTTTCTATAGTTTTTCTTCTATGCTCAAATTAGTCTGAGTAAGCCGGGCGACGGTACCGAAGGCGTCCTCCTTCAATTTGAGGAGATCAAGAAGAACTGCGGCGTCGCGTGCGGCCTGTGCAACGCGGACGGAACGCAGACAGCGGCGGGAGGCGGAAGCGTGCTGACCGCGTGCTCCGACGCAAACTCCAAGTCAGTCGCGCGTCTACTCTGTTGAGATTAATTGGCAATTAATGGCGACCCCCAACACGAGAGTGTGCGGAAACGAGAGAGTTTGTGGGGGAGGTCACCATTAATTCGCACACAATGTTCTGCCAGCACCGGAAATGTTAAGCGAACGAGATGCCCAGAAATAACCCTGATTTCGGTAGGAACTCTCACACGGAAACCTTTATTTTATCACAGGCTTTGCGGCTCGTTTGCTTAACATTTAGAACATTGCGCGCAATCAATGAGCCAGATTAAACGCGCCGCAGATATGGTTGAGGCGAATGAGTTCCGTCAGCTGTCCCATTCCTATTTTCGACGGGAGAGCGCAGCGGTATTAAGAGAGTCCGGACCGAGTAGGAAGGAGTTCACTGCCGGAACTTTTTCGCCTATAATATATATAGAGATTTATGCACTTTAAATTTTTCACCTTTTCCGCGATGTTACCTTTTTACATTAATTTTTAATAGAAAGGCGAAGTAAGAGAAAAAAAAGAGAGTGAGTGAAGTCTGTTGACGGTGTGTGCATAAGAAAAAAAGAATTATCGTTTTATATTCACCTGATTATTGCAGCTGTGTTACGTGGAACGCCTCCGGTTTCTGCACCAATCCGACCTACTCGAACCAGCTCAAGCTTCTCGTAAGTCTCTATTTTATCTTATTAGCTCAAAAGATCCAGATTACTTGCTGATAAATTGCCCAATTTATGACAAACTCGACGTAAATTGGGCAAATATAACTGGTCATATATACCGTCAAGCTAGTAAATTGTGGGCCGTGTTTGAAACACTTGAAACAAGGCCATATCTCGGCTGGGAAAGGTCGTACAGAGTTCTGGTTGGAATTTTTGGAACTCTCAGGACGAGATCTACTTGTGTATCAAGTTTGGTGATGATTAGACAACTTTAAACCGGTTAAAACGGCTTTTATCTTAGAAATCCCGATAGATTCTCGCTATCCCAGTTCGAACCTCTCCAATGCCACATTTTTACGTTTTAAAGGTCTTTAAACTTGAGGAATCACTACCAAACTTGATACACAAATAGATCTCGTCCTGAGGTTTCCAAAAATTCCAACCAGAACTCTGCCGCGCGATTAATCCCCCTCGGCGACCGGTCACCGACTTTCAAACAGCTATGAATAACTCAAGAATAAAAAGAGCTATGAATTTCAAATTTTACAGAGAGCTAGCTCAGTATGAATTACACGGCTCCTGCAAATTTCATTAAGATATCTTCAGAAATAATTAAACTACATGCCTCTGTTTGAAAGTAGGTGACCTACGTTTGGGGGAGATTAATCGCGCGGCTGTACGACCTTTCCCACCCGAGATATGGCCTTGTTTCAAGTGTTTCAAACACGGCCCACAATTTACTAGCTTAACGGTATCTTCACGTGCGGCTGGAAAAATGGACACCCCTGTATTGCGCTGGGATGGGAACCGGATAATAGCGCGACTTCTGGCTCTGATCCCGTAAGCCTTTCAGTACTGCTGCGGCACGTGCCGGCCCCTCCTCCAGGGATCGACAACAGCCTCTTCCGGAGGCACAACAGCTTCGGGCGCCACCACTACCACCGCCACAACCACTGCTGCCGGCTAATCAGCGGACTCCGGCGCCGGGGATTAGTGGAATCGTGTTCCCGGCTCTCCCGCCCTTTTCTCCCATTTTCTATGCTAACATTGTAACATAGACCCGGGTTCGAATCCCGGCCGGTGCAATATCCTTTGCTGTTCTTAAAAACTTTCAAATACGCCGACATAAAGGGCTTTACTACGACACTTTTGCGTTAAAGAAGCTTGAGTTCATCATACATTAGAGTTCGACGCATCAAGAGTCAAGAGTCTTGATGTGCCACTGGCATTTATTATGTCAAGCGTGTGGCGAGAGCCTGTCCATCGCTACAAGAGCTTGACCAAAAGACTCTTGATTTAGAGAGTGGGGAAGGGGAAGGAGAGATACAGAGGAAAGCTGTGGTTGGAATCCTTTGTGGGGTGGTAACACGTTGGTGGATGCTATGTCATAGAAGTTTTTCTCCTTAAACCAAATTGTTGTTCTTTTTTTAATTCGCATCTAAAAAAGAAGAAAAATATGTCGTGAATGTTTTCACAACATTTCAGATTTTGTTTTCAGAATACGGTGATGCAGACAATAAGGTCGAAATGAGATTACAATTATACTATGCATTATTCCAGGCACACTAAAGACGAAAAAAATAATACACATAGATGCAAAAAAGCGAAATATAAGGGTGTCGAAACTCCGGTCTTTATATTGCATGACTAGAGACTTTCTAATACACTAGACGTTCTCCTGTCCCAAATCCGCAGATCACGTAAATTTTGTGCTAATGAGCGCATAGGCATTCCTCTCTGACAAGGACTTGCGGGGAAATCGAGAGTAAACCAAGAGGCGTGAGGTCAACCAAGGCTCTTGGTCCAGGGAAGGCAAGGTGAGTGGAAGGGGCAAGCTCTTGAGTCTTCGTATTGACGCGTAAAACTCTATTCATGAGATTTGTCCCTGCTCTATGTCGGCTCATTGTGGGTACAGCTGTCATTTTGCCATGAATATCAGGAACATAGGAACGTAGTGGCAACGTGCAGAGGGGCATGATTATTTACAGACAAGCATGGGTTCAAGTTTATAATGATTGTAGCATCGGGCATTCAATATGGCCTCGGCGAAATTTGGTTGGACGTTTTTGAGAACGTGGTCAGGTCGGTTAAATACTCATAGAATTGGAAATTCAGTTGTTATGAATTTAAATGTTTCTCAACAAAGTCTTTTTTATAGAGACCAGCCGTAAGAATATTCAAACTTCTGTTCAAATCTACTAAAGAAAGTTTCAAATGGAATAAATTAAACCCACTCTAAGGCTTAGAGCCTAAGCCAAGAATGTAAATTTTTAAATTCGTGGGAATGTTCTATAATATCACGACTTGATTCACGAGGTAGGGAGAGCCAAAATGAGAGCAAAAGATGAAACAATCTACTTGAAAGACCCGATTGACTTTACTGCTTTGTGAGGATTCGACCCCGACCACCTTCAATCCGCAAATTCAGCCTTTTGTCTGCGCACGGAAACCGTATTAACGTCCGCTGAAAAATTGTAATATATAGACACACACAACATTACAATATACTGCGAAAGTAATACTGAAGAAAAAAATGATAATAAAAAGTCCCTTGTTCTTATCTCTATCATCCTTTTTTCTTTTTTTTGCTTTGCGAACATTTAATTTCCACTTTCAGATATACTTACATAATGGTCCTATTGACTGCACTCCTCTACGGCCTAAGAGTGCTCCTATGTGAAACGCATCCAGGATCAGACTGCAATGCCAAACTACAATAATCCGACAAAAATTGAGAAATGTTTAACACTATAAAGGCATAAGCATAGAACAGATAATATTAATAATTCAAAATCAGCATACATAGAGAAAGATTACCCATCGAGAGCTGAAGCGAGCACGAATGAAAAAGACGTAGGTAGGAAGATCTGAAGGATTCAATGTTTGCCCATTTTAGCAGCTACCTATGTTATGATAACATTTCAAGTAATAGTTCTGAATTCGCAGCTAATCCTGTGTGCTGAAAAATCGCCTTACCTCCCACTTGGTCGAGGAAAGGTATGAGACGTAGTAGAAGCAGATAACACAACTGGCCATGTTGAACGTTTGACATAAGCTCTAAAAAGACTTTCCTATTAAAGTATCGATAAAGAGATAGAAAAACAGAAAAAAGAAAAGTGGAGCGAGTTATTCTAAGTCCAAAAAAATTTAAAATATTTGTTCTAAATAAATCCTAATTTCACCCAACGACAAGCTAGTGTGTCGAAAAGTTATTTCAACTAATCATACCTGGAGGAAGAATCGCCTCTCCATTGAAATACGCCTATTTTCCCTTCCTGTTCGACCCTGCAACTAGCAAAACTACGCTGTACCCGGCGATCCACGAAGCGTGCTGCTGTCGCCCTGCTTATGTGGTCCAGGAGCTTCGCTCCTGGACACACAACACAGGGCTCCCACAGCACGCTTCACGGATTGCCTAAGCTTTTGTGTTAGGAGGGGGGTGGCCCACTGCTAACCATACACCTCAGCTACATTAGTTAATATTTTAAACGTCATAGGCAATGTTTCCGGAGGCTTACATATTCATACATATGAAAGGATCAGGTAAGAGAGAACCAACCGTGCGCTGCGCGAAATCAGAGTCGAATGAATCAAGAAGGGATAATTCGATAAAGCGCGCGAAAGGTTATGAGCGAAACCCTAATTGATCGTTCAGTCGCCTGAGTAGAGTAGTGATAAGAGTCATGCCGTGCTGGCACGCAAGTTCGGTTCCCGCCGGTGGCATTTTTTTGCACATCTTAATTTTGCCAAGGTATACTCGAAAAATTTCAAAGTTTTTCACTGATGACTTTTTGACCAAAAATGATCACTGTGTTCTGAAACGTATTCTGAAAAAAGTAGCAATTTTTTGAAAAAATTTCAAAAATATCAAAAATAGCCTTCAAAATTTTCAAAATTTTTAAAAACGCGAAAAATGGTCCCGAGGTAGGAAGAATTGAATAGGGGTCTTGTAAGAACTTTTTTGAAATTCACAATTCTAAAGGAGATAATAGAGGTACGGACACACGGACAGACGGACAAAATTTGCAGTGATTTGCTAGTAAGAAGTAAATTTCGTCAGTAGGTTAGTTATTTGGGAAACAGGTCAAAATTTAGTTTGATAAGTATATACATAGAATAAGTATTTATGAGGTTATCTTGCCTTTTTGAGACTCTGCAGCCGAATAAGCGTGCCGCAATCCGTTACGCACATTAGGCCGGTAAGACAGAGACTTGTGTAGCAATCGGTGTAGGTTGAGATGTAGTAGCTATGATATGATATATAAAACTGTTCCGTCAGTGGACATCACTCTCATTTCCAGCTAGAACCAGGAGAGTGCAGACAAAGTGGGAATGAGTTTGTAGACGGTACTACATTGTCGACGATAATAGAGGATTATTTTAGGCTCTCTCATTTTCACAATAACATTAATTATCGTTGAAGGCAAAATTACCCGCAGTCGGTTGCAGCGAAATTCCACACCCACGTTTCCGGGTCGTAAACGAAATAACACTCGTATACTGGAAATGACTGCCTGTTTTTTTCTCCGTAAGCAGGAGGCTAATGCCATTAGAGGTCGAACATTATACGCGACCAAGCGTGCGATAAATAATAGTTGATTAATGTTATTTTTGTTTCCTCAATACATTATGAGGAATGTCCCCAAATATAAGAAGACCCACCCCAAAAGTATGGAAAGCTGTGTAGGAAGCCGAAAAACCATGGGACCAGAATAAATAGCGCGATAACTTTCTTCGAAAAGAACGCAGCCGCCTGAAACTAATGACGTTTGAAAGTTGCGTCTTCCGCTAATGATAACTTCATTAACGGAAATTTAGTAGACTACTTTTTCGCTCATTGTCAGTTTATTGCTATTTTAAATAACAAGCGGTACCTTCAAGGGAAACGAAATGGTAATGAAGCGATTCAAAGAAACGGAGTAGTGAGAGTAGATGCCGGCATTCCAACAGAAGATTAACAACTGAAACATGGTGGAGCAAAATGTTTCGTCATCATGGCAAACGAGAGAAGGGGTACAGAAGGGGAGACGAACATAGCGCGGCATTTCAGCCAATCGCACCATGCTACTTTATTTACATGTAGATAAAACCTAACTCACTTGTCCCACGCGTTTTCCAAAGTTCGCGTTGACTATTTCTCGATCTTGCCTAAAATAATTTTTTATTTTCCTAATTAAGCATCCAATTACGGTATTACACAAAAGTGGTAATCGAGCTGAAGAGTGCAAATGCTAGCGATATTCCCATATTCGGAACGGCATGTGAGAGGCACAATGCACCGAACGAATTGTGAAGATGTTTGCATCTGAATGGTTTTTCCATCAATATTAGCTAGATAACGGAAATACTACCTTTTAACTAGCAATATACCAAGCACGTTGAGAAGGGCTCCTGTAGCTCCCACCTAAATTTGCATAATTAATGAACGATTAGTGCAACGTTAAGTACTTCTCGCCGTGTTAGAATCAAATATTTACTTTGATGATAAACAGAGAATCGAATTTGTGAATATTTTGATATTTGCTATAGTATTATTTTTTTCCACAAACTCCGTGAATACTGTAATATTCCTAAGGTAATATAAATTTTTATTTCATACTTACAATTAGTAGAGCAATTCCACCGTAGACGTAGTTATCAAATCCTTGGTTGTCCATTGTCTTTTTACTGCAAACCAATTTTAGAGCCGTAAACGAGGGAGCGATGTTCTGATGCCGCCTTAGAACAAAATAGGAATACGATGTTAGATCGGGTAGTAAATATAGATAGATTTCGCTCTCTATGGCCGCAAACGAACTTAGCGCGCACGGGGTTGGATAGAGAATGCAGTAGGGAAAGTGTGCTTTCTGCTTACAATTACAATATTTGGGTAATTATTCGGACAGGCAAGGATAAGGATAAAATGAGTTTTTTTAAAAAATTACATGCAAGGACATTCTCTATGCAAGGACAATTAAATACATTCTCCCTCTCTGTCCTCGTCGCCGGTGGTCGGCTCACAAGAGGACGAATCGTCCCCCTGAAGATTTGGCGCACGAGGGAACTAGCGCCAAACCAGGATCGCGAGGATATTCAAGATCACGGTGTAAGACTGTATATAGGACATACTATGTCATGAAATTGGAAATAATAAGAACTACATTGTAAGAGCACTGAGATGATATCAAAAAGGAGATATCAAAAAGGAGAAACAGGAGATGCACGCAAGATTTATTGAACGGTTCTCATATCTTGCTCCACTTAAATTATTACCACGCTACGTTTTGCACCTTCGGGAATCCGTAAAGCCGTGAGAAAAGTTCGACAAGGTGGATTACGGCTAGCTAATGTATCCTTGATGAATGGATATGCGTGCACGGAACAAATTTATGACCAATCTGATCACTTCGTCTGTAATAATGTAACACACAATCTGAAGCCGAAGAAGGAGAAGGTAGAACATTTTATTTAGTTGAAGTGCATTTTGGAAAATTGTTAACATATTGTGTATGTATGCAGGACAATCAATGCTGCTCGTGTATTTATTTCCGTTATTTTAGCTGGTTCAATAGTATGAGGAAAAAAGGATGGTTTCAAGGGATAACTGTAGAAATTAGAGCGTCGGTTTCTGCATGGCTTACGGCAGTCGAGAATCAGAATTTTGAAACGGCGGTCGCAGGATGCCGCCTCCGCATAGTTGTGGAACTAACATCGGCTGAGAGTGATTTTGTTTTTTTGTTTTGAAATAAGTAAACCCCTAGTTGGTATACATTATGCAAGAGAGAAATTGAAGAATAAAGCATTAGTAGAGGTACAAATAAATAGAAATTAGAAAGGAAGAAACTTACACGAATGCACTGTTGTGGGCCCGTTTTTAAAGCTTTCCAAGACTACGCCAATGTGAAAGACGTCTAGGATCAACCTGGAGGAACAAATATAAAAATACCGTTAAAGGGCCCCTCCAGGCAATATCTACCATATACATTTTTTGACATCATTGGATAGCTCTCAGTGTCCTGAATCTCATGATATCTCCTTTTTGCTTGAAATTTCTCCGTTTCTGAGAAAAGGCTGTGCAAAGATTTCTCTCGCTGTCTGCGTCTCTTCATCCCTCTCTTGTCTCTCGCAATCAATCAACCGCTCTTAATTGGTTATCTCTTGGAATGAATGAGATGGTTGGAGGGACCCTTTAAGCTAGTAAATTGTGGTCCGTGTTTGAAACACTTGAAACAAGGCCATATCTCGGCTGGGAAAGGTCGTACAGAGTTCTGGTTGGAATTTTTGGAATCCTCAGGACGAGATCTATTTGTGTATCAAGTAACGATTCCTCAAGTTTAAAGACCTTTAAAACGCAAAAATGTGGCATTGGAGAGGTTCGAACTGGGATAGCGAGAATTTATCGGGATTTCTAAGACAAAAGCCGTTTTAACCGGTTTAAAGTTGTCTAATCATCACCAAACTTGATACACAAGTAGATCTCGTCCTGAGAATTCCAAAAATTCCAACCAGAACTCTGTACGACCTTTCCCCCTTTTCAAGTGTTTTAAACACGGCCCACAATTTACTAGCTTGACGGTATAACGTTTCCTGGATCTTCAGCCGTTTTAAGAGCGGTTGATTGATTATGAGAGACAAGAGAGGAATCAAAAGACGCAGACAGCGAGAAAAATCTGTGCACAGCTTTCCTCTACAACGAAAAAGTTTCATCTGAATAGGAGAGAGTATGAGACTCATTGTCAGGACATTGAGAGCTGTCGAATGATGTCAAAAAATGCATATGGTAGATATTGCCCGGAGGGGCCATTTAATGGAACAGAAAACTTACCCGTCGAACACTGAGCCGAGCAAAAACACAAACGATGTAGTTAGGAAGACCTGAAATGTTGACTGTGGGCTTTGATTCATATCTAAGCGCTGGAAAGAAATAGTCCTTTCCTCCCATTTTGTCGTTGCCAGATAAGAGACGTAGTAGAAGCAGGAGACGCAGCCTGCCATGTTCAAGGTCTGGCACAAACTCTGAATAAACAACAATTGCTTTATCTTCAAATAACATTTTTTTGAAAAGTGTATAGTGAAATGTTTCCCAGAGCCTGTAGTTCAATTTTGTCTGCATCTGTTTTACCTGCAGGAAAAATCGTTTATCCATCGATATACGACGATTTTCGATTCCCACTCGACCCTGAATATATTATGCATAAATACTGACGGAATGATTTGGTCAGCAAGCTCGCTCTAATTTATTTTGAAAGATAAAGATTTTAAAGCTGATCATGACACAACGTAGGTAGGTAAATTGAGGGGATACGCTCATACTACCTTCTTGAGGCTCTGCAGTTGAATGAGCGTCCCGAAATCTGTAATGCACATGAGAGCCGTAAGAGCGAGACTTGTATAGCAATCGGTGTAGGTTGAGATGTAATGCCTGAGAAAGATGTTAAAAATAAAAAAAAATAAAGATAAATTACCCGCAGTCCGTTGCCGCAAAATTCCACAGCCAAGTATCTGGATCATAGACGAAATAGCACTCGGACACTGGAAAAGGTTGGTTTTTTCCAATTTCAAACTCTATGTTAAAGGAGCCGGCCCACGAGTACGGTAGCATTTTGAATTCGCGCGCTACCCTGATATGCAATTTAGGCCTTTCCGCGAGATCATTATATTAAAAAAATTCGAAGCATTAAAGCCACATCATTCATTTCAAGAGATAACCAATTAAGAGCGGTTGCTTGATTGTGAGAGACAAGAGAGGAATGAAGAGACGCAGACAGCGAGAGAAATCTTTGCGCAGCTTTTTCTCAGCAACGGCGAAGTTTCGACTAAAAAGGAGAGTATGCAACTCAGGACATTGAGAGCATTGAGAGGTTGAGCTCCGATGTCAAAAATGCACGTGGTAGATATAGTAGAGAAAATCGGAACGTATAATTCGAAAATACGGTCTAGTAAAAGTTACTGGCCTTAGCGAGAAGTGGAATTTATGCGTCATCTTCGGAACGATTTTTTTCGATTTTACTGCTATCGATTTATTCCATATGTTTGGGTGCTGCCTGCGTTCTTACAGCTTCTTCTATGTTTTCTTTTTTCAATTTTTCTCATTATTGAGATTATGATCTTGCATCTAAAAACCGAGCTGTGATCAGACAAAGTAATGCATCAAATGTGGTCTATTTCGTTCATGAGTGTGATATTATGAAGAAATACTCAAATTAAAAAAAGAAAACAAGAAATGACACGAAATTATAACAAGAGACCGCTATAACCGCTTCTACACTTTCGCGAAATTCCTGGAAAAAATATATCGTTCCGCGCATAAACACTTCCGTGTTTTATCTAGAGGGCCTGGCATCGGGGGATCCCTGGACCGATTATATCTTCGTTTTTTCTCTACTATACCTATTGCCTGGAGGGGCACTTTAACGGCTTACCCCAAAAGTACGGGAAGCTATGTAGAAATCCGAAAGACCATGGAACGAGTATGAATATGGATATAACCTTCCTTGAGAAAAATGCAACTGCCTATAAAGCATGGATTTTATAGGCGAAAAATTTTCCCATTCCACCGACATTTTTTTCTTTCCATCATTCCATTTCCGTTAAGATTTTTTGCATTCAGCTATAATAGATTAAAAAGATCCGTCGGAAAATCATTCCGAATATAAGGCGAGAGAGTGTGCAAAAGTAAGAGAATTAGACTCATTTTGGAAAGGCAGGAACTAACGGATCGGTTTATTCCAATATACCTTTAGATGGAAGGAGATGGTAATAAATCGGTTGAGAGAGACAGTGTAGTGAGAGTAGATACCGACGTTCCAGAAGAAGATCAGTAGCTGAACTTTAATTTAGCAGGACGAAGAGCCTTTCTCTTTTGTACTCAGGATTCACGGTAGTGCTTTCATATAGTTTGTAGGTACACCGTATTACGTCTATACCTTCTAACTATAGCTTCCTCGTGAATGGAAATGACACTAATGCCTTCTGTTAAACATAGAAAGCTAAATTATGAATATGTAGTTGGAAGGAAAACTCACTTGTCCTACGCGCTTTCCGAAGTTTGTGCCTACGATCTCGCGATTTTGCCTGAGAAAGAAAGAATCATAACGTGTGAATCAGCTGAAGCATACATCGGCTATCGTGTAAAACATATCCTTATATCAATCCTTAAGATCAAGCAATAAACATGAAAAGTGGAGATACTGAAAGGTAGTAATGGAGCTGAAGAGAGCGAAGGTCAGCGATATTCCCATATTTGGGATGGCATGCGACAGGCACAGAGCGCCGAACGAATTGTGAAGATGCTTGCATCTGGATTATTTTATTTCCAAACAGTGTTATTTTATTGCCCATATAAGTGATTAACTTTCCAATCTAACTTCCCAACTATGTATTTATATATAGTGGATTAAAAAGATCCGTCGGAAAATCATACCGAATATCAGGCGAGAGAGTGTGCAAAAGTGAGAGAATTAGACGCATTTTGGAATCAAAGTAACGGACGGTCCGGTTTATCTCCACTATGACTATGTATATTATTTCGGATATACCGTTTGCCAAAAAGAATGAAGTGAACTTTCGGCCAACGCGGAAAAAAATTACTTTATCACTAATCCGATTCCAAGTACGTTGAGAAGGACACCCGTGAATCCCATCTAAATGCATTTTTTTTCTCTATGCAAAAACGTAAACGTTATACAAAAACGTAATCTATACGTGATATTATTTGCTAAAATTAAAATGTGCTTCTAAATACTTACAATGAGGAGTGCAATACCGCCATACACGTAGTTATCGAATCCATCCTCGTTCATCGTTCTTCTGAGAAGATTTATAGTAATTAAAGGGACACGGAAGTGATTTTCAAGTGAAGCTTATATGAAAGATTTTGTCGTAATTAGTATAAAACCAAAAGGAAAAATAATAAAAATTAATAGTATTCGAGAAATGATTTTTTGAAATTTCGTCCAACGACGACGTTACTGTGTTTAGCGAAAGGAATTAAGCCAAAAGCGACTTCCTGTTAACGACGGAAGCCCGGAACGAAAAAATAAAACATGTGATTTTCGAGTTTTTTCTTCAATTTTTTTATTGTCACTATGTTTTTTCTCACATTTTGAAACCTTAAAAGAATTTTCATCGAATTTTAAAACTTTTGGTTAGAGGCTGCTTCCTCCCTTTAAAAGGTAAATGAGGAAAAGGTTTGAGCGACTTTCTCTCCAAGGGAATAAAAGAAGTACGATGTTTGACAAGGCGCATAAATAAAGATAGATTCAGCTCCCTAGACAATGCAAGATAAAAAATCTTATTGTTTTAGTGCATGCCCATACGTATTTATACAACTTTGATTTCGCTATATTCCCCGCCCATTGGCTTAGGTACTTCCATACATATTATATAGTCGAATAAACCGATCCGTCAGTTTCTTTCGTTCAAAAATGAGTGTAATTCTCTCACCTTTGCAAACTCTCCCACCTGATATTCTGACGAATCTTTTTATTATTCCAATATATTTCAGGAGAGCATTGGTAATGAAAAATTACAGTGAATTCAAATGGCAATGAGTTACCTTTGAAAAACTTTCGGGATATTTATTAGCTAACAACAAGCGAGTCTTTATTGGGTAAGAATGATTAATATCAAATTAAAATAGATATTATAAATACAGCAATACAGCACGTTGTAAACTATCGGCCTTGAGTACTTCAAACAACTTCGTGAAATGATTTTTCCCACATTGCAGTTATATCTGGCCGAGAAGCACGCAAATTTTGAAAATAGCTGTTCTAGCTTCCAGTGAGGCTATCAAACATTCCCAAGGGGGAGTGCACAGTGTTCTGACAATAGAGAAAATGTTAAGCGAACGAGATTCCAAAAAATAACACTGATTCGGTAGGAACTCTCGCACGGAAACCACCGTATCCTAAACATTTTTGGCTCGTTCGCCTTACATTTAGAACTACTGTGAGTGAGGGTGTGGTTGTGTATAGATTACGCATCGCATCAATCCCTTTGCAAACTCCATTTGACATTTCGTAGGGAACGGCCCTATGTAAGACTGTTAGGACCGTTATTCACCATCTAAATTATTTTATTCTTTCTCTAATGTTTTTTTCTACTCCTACAGCCTGCCTGTGGCTACTGGAGAACTATCACATAAGCTTTCGGGAATAATTGTAAATACCGAATAATCTTCCTGGCAGCTTTCTACACGTGGACCACCTCTATAATAGCAATTCAAGAATCTGCAATACACAAATGCCGACAGAGTATTAGTGCAGACTGTTGATACGAAAAGAGCGCTCAAAATTCTAACTACACAACCCTGCCCCATTTGCCGTGCCAATCATTCACCCACCTTATGTCACCCGTGTGATTCACGCATGGAACTGTCCCTCCTCGTTCCCTCCCCTCCCCCTCCCCTCTACCTCCGTCCCACCTTGACCCCACCCCTCCAGTCTCTATTCTGCCTCCCTCCAGACCATTCCTTGCTCTCCTTCCCTCCCCTCCCCCTTCTCTCTTTCTCTCCTCGTCTCTCTCGATCAATGCCCGCTCTCTACTATTTGTAGAGAGGGGAGAGACAGAGAAGGTGATGGTCTGTCCGTGGGTGTGTTGTCTTGTCCTCCGTTTCCCTCTTCGGTCTTCCTGCCAGCTTGCCACAGCGATCCGTTTCCGAAGAAACCTTGCGATTTAATTTCCTACTTATTCATTCCATTTCAATGCGCTCGCCTTCTTCGCGGTCTGCTAAAACAGCTAATTAGCCTTCCGATCACTTCGTCTGCCATCTCTGGAGACGATTTTTCCTGTAAAGCCCCTAAGGCTCTAAACTGTTCAAGAACTCTTGCAACCTGCTCGTCTTATTGGTGCTGTCAAATCGGATTTGTTCATGGTTATGCTTCAGGTAGATATGGTGGATTAAAAGATCCGTAGGAAAGTCATTCCTAATGCAAGGTGAGACAGTGTGCAAAGGTGAGAGAACAACTCATTTTGGAACGAGGGAAACCGACGGATCGGTTTATACCACTATACGTCCAGTTATTCTCTAAAAACATGAAAGATAACAATGATCAAGTCCCGATTCGATGGTTCCATTTATCACGTACGCAACCACGATGTTCCATGCCCTCGTTCCTCTTCTTTCCTCCATATCTAACCTCCTGGACCCCACTCACTCCCCGTTCTTCCTATCGCCACCCCCATCTATTCCCTCCCCCCCCACTTGTCCTCTCTACCTACCTACTCTGACTATTTCGCAAGATGCTCCCCGAGTCTTTCTAGTACATAGTTTCGAGTTCGGTAGGACAATGTTCGGTAGGAAGCATTTTGCAGCATTTATTGCTCTATAGAATGCGCCTCGTGTATAAAATTACGGCTTATGCAGCCTCGTGGCTCCCGCAGCGAAAGTCGGGGATACGGTAGGTCGGAAGGGGAGGGAGAAGGATGCACGCCCTGATGGTCCGCGTACTGGAGGGCCGTCAACTGAACTCGGCTGGCCAGCTCTTCTCCATCTCCGACTATGACGTCATCACCGACCTGGTCAGCTTAATTTAATTTTTATCTGCCAATTAGTTAGGCATATTTACGATAAAATACCCAGAAAGAGTACGCTAAGATTTCTGAATCATTTCAGCGATCTGACTATTATCTGATTACGTGGCGGTGCGTAGCATTTTAAAGGGACATGGAAGCGAGAAATTTTGTGAAACCAAACATGGTCATACTTCTAGAATATGTTTCTGAGACGATAAGAAAAATAATAGCGTTTGAAAAATATTCTTAAAAAATTTCTGGACCGAGAAATATTTATTTGTTCCGGGAATACCTCGATGCCATTTGCTTCGTTACTATGCGCTAAACGCAGTAAGACTGCGCCTTGACTGGGAAACGATTTTTAGGATATCTCGCGAAGTAGACATTTTTGTGCACTCTGGTTTTGATTTCTATATTATTTAGGCGATAAACTTTCATATGAAAGCCAATCTTTTTTGGCTTCCATGTCCCTTTAATGTGCAAAACTATATGGATGAAGAATGATTTTATTTTTGCCTCACGTCAACCGACATGTATCGCATTCAGAAGAAAAGAGAATCTTCGCACATATATTATTTGTGCTTGTCCCTAGCGCATGCACTGTGGGGTAAATATAGAAGATGACTCGAACCGGGCAGACGACGATTTATGCTGGATTAAAAAGATCCGTCGGAAAATCATTCCGAATATACGGCGAGAGAGTGTGCAAAAGTGAGAGAATTAGACTCATTTTGGAATCAAAGTAACGGACGGACCGGTTTACTCCACTACATCTATATCTCGACTCTTGATGTGGGTGCATCGATTCGCATGATAAGAGGAAGGTATAGAAATGACGAAGCACCCTAGCAAGAAGGCGAAGATAAAAATGGCGAAAGGGCATTGACAGCGATAGAAATGACAAATACATCTCTAAATTCCCCTATCGTGAACCGCATATTTGCCTAAATAGCTCGACGTGAACAATAGGAGTGAGACACAAAGTAAATAACATAATACTTATTCAAGCACAGATTATATGAATTGTTCAGCACACGACCTTCGCCAAGCTCAAGTCCATCTTCAACAGTCCCGGCTACGCGGAAAACCCGGTCGACAAAGAGGTCGTCTCCATCGTCGTCACCCGAATCACGGCTGCCATACGGTATACCTATAGGCGCATTTGAATTTCCCGCTAAATCGAGCCAGAAAGGAAAATCTCTGTTGAAATTTTGACAGAGCAACGCGGGTCCGGGAAATAGCGGAAAAATAATTTGCAGAACGACCAACTCGATCGAAACCTACTGTGCGGAGATGGTCGATGTGCTCGACTCCGCTCTGCGCCATCCCATGTCCGTCTACGACCGGGAATTAGGTAACCGGAGATTGGATGAGAGCCGGGAATTTACGACCGGGAATTACGTAGTCTCTGAGCTCATTGCAGGCGAATTCGTCGACTCGCCCCACTGCAAGATCGCGACGGAGCTCATCTCCTCCCTCTTTCTGGTCAGATTCGCAGGCCATTCTCGGGCCGAGAATGGCTTCTCTTTAACGGTTCTCTCGCTTAGTCTCTCACAATTTACTTGGAACACGCGGATGAATTCGCCAACTAATTTAAAAAATAAGAATAAATGGTGGGGTAAATGTTCCAAAGGCGAAGAAAAGGTTGCAGCACTACTCGAAGAAGTCCGTGATGACCCTAGCCATCCCCGTAGCCCTTCAATCCCTTTCTACGGGACACGCAGACCTGGTCCGTCCACCTTATTTACATTAGCGTATTCTCGGATCCTAAAACCTTCAAATTAATCGAGCCGAACGACGAGTTTCTCGCCCAGATGCATTCCTTTTGAGGTTCGCAGCACCACCTCGTACATCTCCCTCGCGGCAATCTACAACAGCCGCGCACTGGCACACTACTCACTGCAGATCATCTCGCTCATCATATCAGGTAATCAGCACAAACTTCTAGATCTCACGGGAACGAGCCTAAATGCTTGACCCTAAACTATTGCCCGTGGGCGCGTTCCTTCCGAAATCAGGGATATTCTCTCGTACCTCGTTTGCTCAACATTTGCACTGCTGCCAGATCATTATGTCAATGGGTGCATATTAGAGTTAATTATTGCTCAAGCTTACTTAGGGTTAATTAACCGTTACTCATAATCAGGGGGCCGCTCTTCCGACCTATCTATCAGTGCTGTGGCCCGCTAGGCAAACAGTGTCCCCGTGGGCAGAAGAGGCGAGAGAGTGTGCAGATCGGAGAGATCCGCGAGAGAAGCAGAGAACGGTCGTGGTCGGGTTACCCCTGCGTACACTATCACAAACACTCATCGGATGAGGAAAGGGGGGGGGCTGAGTATTCATCTATGTTAGGGGATAGCGGGCAGCAAGTACATACAGAAAAATATGTGCTCTATTTGGCACCTTGATGTGCTCGGTTTCGCCCCTGGACATAGATATATGGGCCCCATGGAGCACATAATGTGCTCGATTGGGCAAATTGTGTGCTCCGTGGGGCACATTATATGTCCAGGGGCGAAAAAGAGCACATATTTTTCTCTGTGTAATATAACAACTTTTTGAAATTGTTCGATGAATTCAGTAGAACATATCAGGGGGAGTGTACGCAAAATTGGAAGAATTAGACTGGAATTAAAGAAAAAGGGAAAAAAATGTTAATTCTAAGATAGCAAATATTTTTAGAATTCCAGCGTATGTTGTGCTTCGCTTGGTCGCAAGGCTGGGGCTTGGCCACTCTCAGTGATTTGTGGTCCGTTACGAGTGCCCGTATGAGGGTGGGCTATTGTGTAGTGCTTAGGCCTACGCTTTCACTCGGCTCTTGAAGCGCAGAATAGAAACCGTACAGCAAGACGAGCGTGCTCTTTGCACTTATAACACTTGGAGCTCATATGATTATTTGCATATCTCAGATCACAGGAAGGTCTGAGATATGCAAATTGTGCGAAAAGGTAGATATTTATATGCCCCATTCATATGGTTGAGGAAAATGTTCCATAAATACGTTGTCTGATTCCCATTTCCCATGAGAGATCTGTATGGAAAGAGTGCAGGCAAAGTCGGAACGAATTTAGTGACGGAGCCTTTTCGTCTCCAATAAAACAGTGCATCCACTCTTTTCCTTCTCCCCTGTCCTTATGCAGCACCGTGTTTGCCGTATGATTCAGTCCTCTTTCGCCTTCATCATTTCTCTTCTGACTCACCTTCTGTGCAAACCGAACCTATGCCGGACGTAGGGTGGTATGGTTTATGGACGGGAACGGTTTATCAGACAACTAAAGCACTTTGAGGGACAAAGGCACTTGCTTCGGGTTTACGAGCGAAATATAGATAGTGGAATAAACCGATCCGTCAGTTTCTTCCGTTCCAAAATGAGTCTAATTCTCTCACTTTCGCACACTCTCTCGCCTTATATTTGGAATGATTTTCCGACGGATCTTTTTAATACACCATAGAATAGGCTAGAATAGTTTTTAATTAGAATAGACTAGAATAGACTAGAATAGAATAGTTGCTTAAAAGCAGATCTCAAGGACATGCGAATAAGAACAATGCTAAAATGGAGATGAAAATATGGCACATGCTACAGGAAAGAATGGAGCAAATATTGCCGTGCCTGGTTTATGTACAGGGGTAAAATCAGGCAAATTCTGTATGCCCAGAAGCTACTGTCTCTGTGTCTCTGCGTCTCTCAAAGCTGCGTAATCTCTCGCCTGTCACTCTCTCGATACTCTCCCTTATCCTGTACAGCATAGTGTTCGCTCCCTTCTTACACCTCCCCCTGATCAACTGATCTGTTCCCCCTCTCGTTTACGTTATGTGTCGTCACAATCGACAATCACCTCGAAGACCGGGGGGGGGGGGAGCCGTTCCTATCTCTCTTTTCTCTCTTCTCTCTTCTCTCTCGTCTCTCTTTTCTCTCTCGCTCCCCTTTTACCTCCCTCCCTCCTCCACCCTCTTCCAAGGCAACATGTGACGTAAGCACGATGAGCGAGAGAGATAGAAAGAGACATTAGCTAACCAGATCAGAGAAGGCAAGAATGGAGGGAGCGAAGGGAGAGGAAGAATGAGAAGTGGAAAGAAGAGCGGGGGGAGAACAGAGGGGGGAATGGGCAGAACACTGTAGGAGGGAAGTCATGCCATGCATATTTCATGCATTCAATCGACGTATCTTATGGGCCGTCATCAAAGGTCCCAAATTAGGGGGCTAGCGAACAGGAGCAGCGCAGTTGAAACTAAGTTATTGTAGAATTCAAACTAGATTCCTTCTAGCAGGCGCTTCGTTGAACTACTGGAATTCCATCACAAGCTACGATGCGGTCAATTAAATAATTTCCTGATCAGTAATAGACGGCACTAATGGCAGGGAACTACTCGCTGTGCCGGGTTCTGCCGCAGATCTACAAGGAGAATCGGGAGCCCGTCCACGCGCATCTATCCAGTCTGCTGAGGTATACGAATTCATCTTCTTCTGTATCTGTGGTCGCACCCTATCATTTTCTCTCTGAAATGCTGAAATGCGGCCAATGAGCGAAGCTCCATACTCAAGTTGTTTCGTTATTTACGCACAACATTGCCCAAGAGAACGTTGGATATGGTGTATTTTATTAAGCCGCATAGATTATTATTATCGTTATCTGTTTAAGTTTACCGTATCTAACTCTGCTTTGGTTGCCTCAGGCTATTGGACTGCGCCGACAACGCTGACCGCCTCTCCCTGATCATGCTCGCGAGCATCGTGGCCAACGACAAGCCCGATGTGAGCGATGTTTGATCTCTAAACTTTGATCTTTGATCTTTGATCCCTGATCCCTGATCTCTGCAGCTCCTGATGCCGTTCCTGCCCCAGCTGGTTCGCTACCTCTCCTCCACCTCGACGTGCACCGCCGTCCTGCACATTCTCAATGCGCTCGTGGCCAAGGGCCGGTCGCAGGTTTGATCTTTGATCGTTGATCTTTGATCTTTCCACTTCAGGAGATGGTTGACTTCGTGCCCACCCTGTGCAAGGCCATGTCCGATCCCGACCTGCAGTCCAACCACCCAACCATAGCCAAAGTATAATAAGTTTCCGCTTCTTTCTTTCTTTTCTTCATGCCACTGCTGCTTTCCTACTTTTTGGAGTACATAAAAGGCAAACAGTGTATATCTACAGGAAATTGCTATTTTCCTTCAAAATTTTAAATTTTTCTCAACCATACAATTTGTGAAAATTTAGGTAGCCAATCAACGCCCGCCCCCTTGCAGGTCGTCGCCTCGGTTGGCCGTCTCTCCCCAGCCCTCGCCTCGCTGGCGATGGAACGCCTCGTCCAGTGCGCTAATCGGTCAGAAATCGCAAATAACGCTTCCGCATCATCTAATATTGCTATTATCACTATCGAAAACAGTTCTTCGTATTGTTAGTTCTGTCAACCACACACATATATAAATGTGGTTTATCAATCCCAAATGGGGAAAGATAGAGAAAAAAAACATAGTTTACGGTGCGCCGAAATGCCGCAGCGTACATGTAAATAAATGACAGCTGCACACGTCAGCAAAGGACATCTCTTCTGCTAATTCTACCCTTCCAAATCTATTTTCAATCAATGCCTATGACATCATCAGTCATTTGTCAAACGTTAATCGGAGGTATTCCACGGGAAAAAAACGTGAAAAAATTCCAAGGATGATAAATTACATGAATAATGTATTCATTGGTTTACAGAATACTAAAATCATTAATTGTTGTTTAATTCAGAATCGCCCGTGACCAGGAAAAGGGCAACAGCGATGCGGCCGATGCGTTGCCCGTTGTACTGACGCAGATAGAAAGTAAGACACAAATATTAAATAAGCCGAAACTACTAAACAATTATCTTAATGAAAAAAAAACTTATGAATAAGAGGTATGCCAAGTATCTATAATACTTATGGCATACCAAAAGATTTTAGATATATCTTATTTCAGTTATTTTTTTTAAATTGAAAAGCTTTTCAACATAAGCCGAGAGGGTCTTTCAGCCGTAGGCGAAGCCTACCCCCAGGCGCTGGCTGCCCATCTCGGCTCCCTCAGGCGACTCGCCATGGTCCCCGGGGCACAGCGACAGGTCGACCGCATCCTCACCCACAGCGGGTACGAGCGTTTCAAGCCACTTTTAAATTCAAATTTGCCGCGAAACCAAATCCAAAGGTTCAGAATCACCACGGACGACGACGTGACGATAATCTCGATCAAATCGGGACAGTACGACTCGATGCACGGTAATCGTAATTGTTCTACAAAACCCATGCCAATTTGAAAGTTTCAAGCAAGCTCCGGAAAACAACAATTAGAAATGGCGATGTCTCATGACCAAACCGGGAAATAATAACCATTTACCCCCACATAAAGAAAGCGAAAGTAGCCGAAGAGTTTTTTTCTCGCTATTTAAGAATGGAAAAAAAGCTCAAGCCTCGCCTTGTCAGTGGAGCATAAAATTGTAAACTCCCCTTCCAGATGCCTCGAGTGACTCACTGTCCCTGTCCCGTCGACAACGTCCCTCCACCAGTACGATACCCAATGGCAGCAGCGGCTACGTCACTTCGTCAGTTCATCTTCCATCATTATTGTTTATGGAAAAGTTCCGTCAGTAAGCACAATCCTATTATTTTGCATGAAGCCTACGGTCTCAATAGGAAATGAGACAACTGAACTTTTCCTAACGACAAACTTTAGTACATCTTTTAGTAGCATATATAGTTGGAAGTGGATTACAATTCAGAGAGAGTTGGAAGAATTTCTGACTGCTTATAAATGAAAAAGGGGTTTTCTAGCGGCACCCGTACCTCGTTCGTTGTGAACGGACAAGATGCTTCGGCTCTGGAACTGGATAAGAACACGCAGAACTTGGCTAGCATGTACCAGGTGGGAATGGCCACCTGTTTGGGTGGGGAAAGGACGGGATATGAAAGAGAGACTGATAATGTGCCTATCACTGCCTTATGGAATAACAGACAATCTACTTCAGCTTATTCCCGACAGTTTCAGAACAACCGTTCGTCGTCGTCCCTCTCCAAGCAGTTCAGCCGGTCGCACGGAAGCGTTCTCCAGGTAAGTATTCACACCATTTTTTCAATTCTTGACAGATCCCGTGTATATATATATATATATATATATATATATATATATATATATATATATATATATATATATATATATATATATATATATATATATATATATATATATATATATATATATATATATATATAATCTGTCAATGGGTCTTCAATTACTCCATTTACTTCTCCTATCTTCAGGGCTTCTCCGGGCCGCGTACCAGCTCCGATTCGGCCCACCAGACACAGCCCACAGTCAGCACGGGTTAGTCTACATCTCTCGTTGCGTGGTCTCTATCATTATTTCTTCGTAGATATAGTAGAGGAAAATGTGCCGTCAGTCGTCTCCTTCTTATTTTCAACGACATCGCGAAGCGGTGTGAAGAGAGCTCAGACAAAGTAGGAATGAGCTTACTGACCGAACTTCTTCGTCAATAATAGGAGTAATATCAACTGACGGAATATTTTCTACTCAACCATCTTTTTGGAAGGGGAAACGTGGAAAACGGAACTTGTTAGTTCTTTATTTGACGCGGTCGTTGCCAGGGTCTCGCGGGGGTCTCTCCACCGCCTCCTCCTCCACGCACCTCCCCCGTCCCTCCGTTCCCGTGCACATGCTCTTCCCTCCCTCCTCCTACAGTACCCCCACGAGTTCGATGACTACCAGGCACACCACGAACCTGCCCTCCGCCTTCAATCCGCAGCATACGTCGGTGAGTCGTCCGGGATATAGATAGCCTAGATATTTCCCGGATTAATTACTTATTATAGTCTAGAAAATCGGAACGTATAATTCGTAATTCCGCCGCTACGGTGTTTAGCGATTTTTCACGCTTTGAAACGATGTCATTCCAAACCAACACAAGATATCAGGAGCATGGATAGCTTTTTGAGATCAGTATTCCCCAGAGCGTCGCACAGTACACATTAAAATTTGATAAGATCAGTTTGAAAAGTACCGGAATCGGTGCTACGACCGGAACGATTATATCTTTCCTTTTTCTCTACTATATATATCTTATAATGTTACTTTCAGACACCCATCGACCAATCGCGCAGCAGTCTCACCAGCTACACGCGGCCCATTCCACCAGCCTGGACTGCTCCGACGGGTCAGCGAATTGAACATAATACAATCTTGTGCATATACTTCGTCAACATAAAAAAATCCGCCAAAGTAATTCTTTATTCGTTACTCTTTATCGAATTCGTAATGGACTGAATGCCGTCCCTGCAGTAGGGTTCTCGTTTTGACGTTTTTTTCTCAGTTATGTTTCAGACTTCCATAAGTACCAGAATATGCCTATAGAGCACGAAAACTGTAACATAACCGTGGAAAAGCATCAAAAAGAGAAGGCTACCCTGCAGTGCACACGTCTTCGCCCCTCTACGAGACGACGTTCCCCGCGGGATCGGGACCCGTGACTACGATGAAGGGAGGAGTGGCCATTGTGGAGGAGGAGGACGAAAAGGAGCATAGTACGGACAGCGGACTCTGGCAGGTACGCATTGAGATTATGCTAATTACCGTAATTTTGAATAGAAATACAAACTCGTTCTAGGGCGCGCCGATTCGCGACGACGTTGTGAAGCAGTTCGTGGAGAATCGGAAGGGCAAGATTCGACGGTTCGTGCAGGAGTTATTGGTGAGCTATTGTTTTTTTTTTAAAGGGACATGGAAGCCAAAAAAGATTGGCTTTCATATGAAAGTTTATCACCTAAATAATACAAAAACCAAAATCAGAGTGCACAAAAATGTCTACTTCGCGAGATATCCTAAAAATCGTTTCCCAGCCAAGGCGCAGTCTTACTGCGTTTAGCGCATAGTAACGAGGCAAATGGCATCGAGGTATTCCCGGAACAAATAAATATTTCTCGCTCCAGAAATTTTTTAAAAATGTTTTTCAAAGGCTATTATGTTTATTATCGTCTAAGAAACATATTTTACAAGTATACCCATTTTCGGTTTCAAAAAATTTCTCGCTTCCATGTCCCTTTAAATTTATGCTTCTGTGTGCTCCATTCTCTGCTTTGGGATAGCAAAGTAAAGAAATGGAATGAAAAAATATCTTGCAGGCTCGCTGCCCTATCCCCGTGCAATGTACGGTAGAACGCAGCAAAGGTACTTACGATCTTTAGTGATTGATTTATTCTTCTCACATTTGAGCTAGAATAAATTACTAGGTACTAAAGTTGAATGAACATATTTCTCATGCCAAGTGATATAACGGAAAAAAATGGAGAGAATTGGATCCATTGGTAGAGCGAAGTTGACAGACCTTTTGCTCTAATTCTGAAGGTAACCTGCACTCAGCGAAATTTCACCACCATACAGCACCTAGTGAATCATTCACCGCACAAATTTCACCAGCCTGCTGGTGTGTGGAGCCCAATTCACCAGCGGGCAGGTGAAAGTTGTGTGGTGAATGATTCACTGTGTGGCAGGTTCGAAGCACCACCTGCGCATCCACTTCGCGTGCCAGACCCGCTCGGGATACTGTATCTTCCTGGACGATTTCCTGTTCACCCTGAAGACCAAGCATCCGGCTACATGGCTGCATCTCATGTTCCTGCAAGTATGTTATTGATTTTTTTTAGTTTACAGAGAAGGAGATATATATATATATATATATATATATATATATATATATATATATATATATATATATATATATATATATATATATATATATATATATATATATATATATATATATATATATATATATATATATATATATAGATTACTGTTGTTGCCAACGTTTACAAAGAAAAATGTTCAAGCCTGAACTTTTAGCTTTAGGAAGTTTACAGAACCGACACTGAGAGAACTTACGCCAGTTTGCTTACGACTCATGGGGGAAATGCAAACGCTCTATATACTCCAAATGACTAGTTTTTAAGCTTAAAAATGTCATTGCCGTCGTCCGCAGATGCAATGCTCGTCCCTCGACCAGTCGGATTCCGTCCTGGGTCAGTCGTCGTCTGCCTACTGTACCTTGGCCCACTGCTGGGAATGCCTGCCCTCCTCCCTCACCAACGGCAGGCAATTCGCGACCCTCGTCACCTCCGCCTTTCCCAGCATCAAGGTTCGCCTTTTTCGTAAATCATAATATGTTCCGGCTTCTGCGGCGTTCTTGCAGTAGAAATATTGGACCCAGCATAAATAATATAACTATTCCTTGGGCGACTTTCTGAGACTAAGGTTTGGCCCTTAGCGAGACACATCATTCCAAGCGTTCTAATAGCGAATAGCGGTTTCCGCGCATAGGGAGGTATTTAAATCCGATCCTGTATTCGAACCAGTGAACGAAAAATTCTGAATTTGAAAATGTAAGTTCGTCATTATGAATTCAAAAATCCCTGAAAATTTGGCACAGTTTTGTTCAGCCATTCCTGAGAAAATTCAAATTTATTGGTCAATTCGCTATTAGACACATTCTTCACCGGGCGGAATGCTGTGGAGAGCTTAGCCAACTTTATTTCCTTCACTCTCTATCCGCACTAGTTATTTACAATGCATTATAATTATTATGGTACAGAAAACTAGTAGATTATGATAGTCAAACGAGTATTTGCAGGAAGAGGAGAAGCTGCTCAAGGAACTGGACGAGGCCAATTTCTTCGACTGTTTCTCTCTCGATCACGGACTGGCCAAGTGGCAGTGCTTCTCCTGCGCCCATCCGGAGAAGATCAAGTAAGTGATTGACATGTTTCTTTCATTTCTAGTATATTATAATATTTTTATGCAAATTTTTCAAAATAAAGAATCCGAGAACACTTCAGAAACTTCGTGGAGGAACGGACGTTGGAGGGACAGCTGAAAGAGAAGAAGGGCAAGTGGAAGTTCCTGAGGAGATGGCACACAAAGCGAGTATTGTACTCAGAAAACGATTTAAAATAATCATTAGCCTCGAAACGAAACATTTATCACCTATTACAGATACTTCACACTCTCTCCGAGTGCGCTGACATACTCCTCCAAGAAGAACAACGTACGTAGTAGTTTAGGCGCGAGTTCTTGGAAAACAAGTAAAATGACGAAATAATGACGAAATGCAGAGCGAGACGCACTCGATGCTCCTTCCTACCATCGACCTCAAGAAGATTCGGTCCGTCAAGAGTCTCAGTCGGGGACGGAAAAGTAGAAAGTCCCTGAGGAAGGCCTTCGAGATCTTTACCTCCGACCAGACATCGTATATACTCAAGGTTAGAACTGTCTATACCGTACTCCTCGTGTTTGATCGATTACGAGGCTAATACCTTTCATGAAGCTTTAGTAAGAAAAACATCAGTTACCAAATGGGTCTCTTGATCCGACCTTCCTTTTATTCCATTATTTCTGAGAAAAGCAATACACGTCCGTCAAATAGACGGAATCGCCGGCTCCGGCTCCGGTGCTATTTGCAGGCTCCGGACGAGCGCAAGGCCGAGGAGTGGCTGCAGTGCCTGCAGTTGGCTGTGGCCCAAGCGAGGCGGGAGGCGTAGATTGACGACGATGAGATATTGAAGAGATTTACAGAGTTGGTCACTAATTCATGATATATTCCGAGGAGAAATACAATATTATTCATGGAAAAAGTTCCGTCAGTTGACTCATTCCTACTTTTTCTTGATTCTCTTCGCGCCGCTTCGCTCTCACGTCGGAAATAGGAATGAGACGACGGACGGAACATTTTCATCAACATCAGATAGTGTAACCATTTCATGATTTCAGTTGTATCGAGCCGACCATAATTGTTCATTACATTCTACACCTAAACATACGTTCTAGAAGCCCATACAATGTTCCGTTGTTGTGACGATTTCAAACTAGACGCTTTATCGGATGATATTTGATGAGGCGATGATATTCTTCACCGTTGATAGCTGGTTAAGAAGAGTAATACATAGCCCGACCCCACAGAGAGCCAAATATCTAGAGATGCTAATGCGCCTAATTTCGTTCCCTCTCTCCCGGGTACAGCCGAGCCTCTTTAAAATGCATGTGGTCTTCACTACAAATATTCTCCCCTCCCCCCATTCTATCCGATATTCTACGATGCTTTACTCTCTCCTTCAAATTCTCCCATGCTTTCCTGCAAACTGCATTTCAACGCGTCGTGAAATGCCTCTTTGTCTCTCTTATTGTCAAGCCATATCGCATTATTGACCGCTTCCTGATAAATTATTTTACTTCCAAATAACTGCGGAATTTCGCTGCCCATGGCATGTGCCCTGTTGACCAGAAATGTTGCACTTTTCAAGATTCCAAAAAAATTATTTCATTCACAAGCTTCACATGCCGTATTGGTATGGTGGTATAAACCTATCTTGTATGTATCTTTTCCAGGAGGCGGTTCAACGAGGGATGGTCCGTTTCCCGTTTCCTGGCTATGATTATCCAGGATTGCCACGAATACGCCAAAAGCAACGTGTGCTAGCTAACGCGATTTCCGCTCGGAATTCCCACTCATCCCTCGGCAGTATCTATCTATCCATCTGTCCTAATCTCTAGGAACCCGCTCCAATCTCAAGCACGATTCGTGCTCGATTTTCAGAGAAGTAATCACGATGAATTTCAAAATTCATCGTGATTACTTCGGAACTGGTTTCCGTTTTGTCTAATCGGAAAAAAATACTGACATAATGTCTAGTCGTAGCTCCGGAATTTAGCATATAGGCTAATCTCATCTGTGTCTTGTGCGAAATGCATCAATTTATCCGCCATTTTGCTGTCTGCGGCATGTAGATAGTAAGCTTACCTAGAGCACGAATCACAGAACAGAGCTTTCGCCTCAATAATACCTCGACTCTCTCCCTCCACCTCTTGCCTATCCTTTCCCTGCCAATTACCCAGTCCGCCCCAAGCCCTCAACTATTTCACGTCAACTGTGACTACTAGGCCCCCTCGGGGGCGCATCATTATTCATTTGACTTATCGATATCATACTTTATCATTAATATTTTTAAAATTTTCATTTTTGGTAAATACCTAGAAAAGAGCATCATAGGAAAGCTTTCTGCTGCTCAGATTGCGGTTCTACTATAGTAAATGCCATCATCCGGCGACGTATGCATGTAATTGTTACCTTCCCAGCTATGGGCAATGATGCAAGCCAGTAATTAGCTGGCTAGATACTTGCACGGTTGACGTCTTTTCACGCAGTAGATAAAGGCCACAGAAGATATAAACTAGATTTTCGCCTTACTTGCAGCAATCTTTGTTGGGAGAAAAGACCACAACGTTCTACAGTAAATGCCAAGTGAGCGAGCCAGGCTGTTCGGGCTAACAATAACATGTTTCCCATGGTCCCATCATGCATATTTTTTTCTCTGCCTCTGTCAGAGCATTGCAGAGATGAAAACCTTACGCAACGTTCCTTCTGTTGTCTCATTAATATTTTGAACAAGAAAGCGAAGCGGTATGAATGCGGTATGAAAGGTATTTTCTGTCGGAACCGTTCCCGCCATAATAGCTCGTTATCGGCCATTGTCTCTGCTCCTCCTAGCAGACATTCCCGCAGTCTTCAAACACCAATCTCCTCTTCCCCATCTCCATCTCTTGCTCGCATCTCCATGACAACGCTGTCAACTTGTATCTACCTTCCCAACCTTCTTCTTCTTCTTCATTCTCTATTTCTTTGCCTAGCAGACTCATCACTCCGCTCTTCCCTCCCGATCCCCGTCCATTCCCCTACGTATTCTACGTATTCTACGTATTCTACGTATGTGCGGCATCGTCAATCGCATCAGACGGTTCTTCACGAAGCGAAAGGTTTGGCTCACAAGCTTTTAACATGATCTTCTAGAGTTTTGTTTATTACCACTCCGTCCACCATCACCGACCCTCCCACTGTCATCCCTCAAGATGAAGGCGGAGTGAAGCGTATTCGGACACACGACTCCGTGCCCTTACCGTTATTCAGAGAATTAGCGAAATGTTCCGTGAGCTGTCATCATTCCTATTTCCGACGAGAGAGCGGAACGGCATAAAGAGAGTGCAGACAACATATGAATGAGCTTCTACCGACGGAACTTTTTAGTTTTGTTCAACAATACATAGTATAACTTGATAGATGCTCAAAGCATTACCAGTTCAGACCATCCTGGTTCTCGGTCCGGCCAACTCCGGAAAGTCGGCAATTCTCGAGAGGCTCAAGACGGGCAAACTCATACGAACCTTCCCGACACTTCGTCAGTTTGCACTTCCCCCTTTTTAACGCTTTTGTATAAGTTATAACTTTGTTCAGATCCCAACTTCGAGGGCCTCGTCTTGGGCAATGTAAAGATTCGCTTTCTCGAAGTGGGAAATGATCGGTTCAAGCCGCATTTTCTGAGCCTTCCATATATCAAGAATGTGAAGGTTTGCAAGCAAACATTATCTATTAGAAGAAAAGTTTTATTGTTTTGTAGGTTCTAAATAATAAGAAAAGACAACGTTTTATAGACTACGCTAATATGGAAAATCTACTATATTATACATCACGATACATAGCTCTGGATTTGAATTCTGCATTTTTGTAACTTCTGACAATACCAGGGAATTGTATTCTTTAGTTTGGAGATGTGATAAATAATCATAGCATCTCCCAAGAGTAATAGTTGTTTTGGAAGACGATAAATACGCAAAATCCTTGGCTTTCAACCGTAAGTGAACTCGCCCTCAGGCGGTTCTGTACGTGGTCGACTGCACGGACCAATCCACCTTTTACGCGTCGCGAACCGAGCTCAATCTTCTGATGTATACGAGGATGCTACGAGGTATTTACCAAATACACTACATCTTAGTTATAACCACGAAAGCGAGCCTATTCTACACCGAGGCCAACTCGTCCTTCCCGGATAATGCATACATTTTGCCCCGCAATTTGGTCCCAACAAACCCAATAAATAAAAAAAATTTTGGGGGCTAGACTAACACGACATTCTGAAGCGATGTAAAATCGTTGGAAAGCGAAAAACCATTCTGTCATTTACTAATACGGTAGATCGGTGTGCCGCGCATCACGAGTACATTGTCATGAAGGAGAGAGGAAGGGCATGGTCATAGACAGTAAAGCTAACTTCTATCAACCGGCTAAATAGAGCTTCCTAGAACTCTGAAACGATTTGCTTTTTTTGCTTTTCAGTGGTCTAGAACATTTTGCTAACAATAAGTGAAAAATCAATTTAATCTACCAGGATTAGTTTCTGTTCGGGACGAATTGTTTGAATCAAGCTACGTATTTAAATATGATTTGTAGGTCTTCCCCTGGCGGTTCTTGGCAACAAGCTGGACAAGGACGGTCCGTCTACAGTCAGTGACATGGCTTCTACCCTCGACCTCATGTCCATTCGACCGCGAAATGTAGGAATTCCGCTTCCAATAATTTACAATCCAAAGTATAACCGAACTTTGCGTTATTCCTGCCATTTTCGCCACGTGAAATTTCCAGTTTTCGACTTTGGCCATGAAAAAATATATATAGTGGATTAAAAGATCCGTCCGAAAACAATTCCGAATGTAAGGCGAGAGAGTGCGCAAAAGTGAGAAAATTAGACCCATTTTGGAGAAACTGACGGATCGGTATATTCCACTATATCATTCCTTCAACTCATTCCTACCTTGTCCGCATTCTCTTCATACCGCTTCACACTCTTGTCGGAAGTAGGAATGACCGGCGACTGGCGGAATGCTTTTCCCAACCATATTTCTGGTCTTGCAGTGGACGGTCATCCGGACCAGCTGTGTTACGGGCGAGGGAATGGACGAGTTGAGGGAATGGATCGTCGAGAATCTGAAGGAGGAAACGTGCTTGTGACGATCCGCCAATCTAACTATAAATATCTAAAATCGCAATGACACCATGTCAAAAAGCTATTTCGATCTCATTTCTAGCGCGTCTAAGCTTCTGCTACATGTTTCACACTTCTCTACAGAATACAGAGCACTAGGGTTCTCTTTTTGACAGAATTCCCTGCATTGTTTCGTGCTTCCAGAAATACCAGGGCATGCCTATCTACAGTCACGATTCACGATGAACACTTTTAAGTTTAATAACGTATTACCGTGAAATGGAGCAGATAGAGATCCCAACTCTTGGCCCGTGCCCCTCGCATTGCCTAAGCCGCTTCAATCGCATGCAACGCACGAGCCCTCCCTTGTTTCGCTGATGTGCCCTTTGACCTTTTCTTATCTATCAGATATCAGCTCCCTGAACATGTAGATCTCCCGAAACCGCCCCTTTTAAAGTAATTTATAGTATAACAAGCCTCAACTTAGAGTATGTTTATCTAGTTTTTATATTTAATATCTAAACTCGAAGACAGCCAAGTACGCAACTGGCTAATCAAAGTTCATACGTGTCCCCACATTTCCGTATCGCTGTCTGATCAGTTCCAATCAGCCCTATATATTCATCTAATTCCCCCCTCTGATCACAGTCTAGTCAAGTTACAATCTAGTTCCACTAATTTCGGTTGCCCCCTATTGAGATTGTATCCTGATCATCTCTAATGCGATTGAGCGGACTTTTATCAGCAATTTGACTTTTCATTGGATTGTACATACTCTACTTTATGATTTCTCGCTATGTTGCTATCGTATTCCGTGATTGTGGGCCATTTCAGTCGTCGATGAGGTTACCGTTTCTTGTCCTGCTGCCCCTCGCCGTGTCGCATAAAATCCTCGTATACAATCCCGAGTTCGCGCATTCGCACAGCAACTACCTGGGAAATATAGCCGATTTGCTGGCTAATGATGGACACAACGTGGTAATCAACAGCTGTAGTGCGACGAATGATCATTGTGCCTCATTCTTTGTAGTTGAGCAAAATGCTCCGTGAGCTCTCATCATTCCTATTTCCGACGAGAGAGGGAAACGGTATAAAGAGAGTCCGAACGAAGCAGGAATAAACTGACTGACGGAATTTTATCGTCAGTGATACCTGCGTCTCGTGTTTGGAGACTGCTCAAATGATTTTAACTCCTTATTCTATTCTAAAATTTTATTATAAGATAAACTTTATTCCGATGGCATAAAGTTTATCTTATGCCATCGGAATAAAGTTCGCCTCTGAATGAATGAGAAAAAAAAATGAATGAAACGAAAAATGAAAAAACGAATGAAAAAACGAATGAGAGAGACGAGAATATTCTCGTCTCTCTCATTCGTCGCGGGCGGCCGCCTCAGTCGTCTCTCTCGCCGCCGCAATGATAAGAAGACAGGGTCCTCCCCCGGCCAGGATTTGGCGCCCCGGGGGAGTAGCGCCAGGCAACGGAGTAAGCCCTAACGGAGGAGGAAGAGGAGGAGCAGCCCATCCAGACGCACGATCATCCCTGGCTCTGGGCTCGCTCAACGTCCAGTTTCTGGGGAGTGATGGGAGGATGGAGGAGTTGGTGGAGGCGTTGAAGAAGGTGAAGCTGGATGTGGTGGCGGTGCAGGAAGTAAGGAGGAAGGATGAGGGGAGTCTGCGGCTGATGAACACAGGTG
>LS846039.1:827066-840245 GCA_900490955.1 Micoletzkya japonica | reverse complement strand
GCGAGGGCCCAAGCGAAAGCAAGGCCGTCCGGCTACAAGATGGAGGGACCAGTTTGTGGAGGTTGCGGGACCCCGATTCCTGACGAAGGCCGAAGACAAGGCGGAGTGGGAAAGGCTTACGAAGTTGGCGCTACAGTGACCCGTGACCCAAGACCCTCACGTACTTGTCCTGATAAAGCGTATGATACTGATACTGATAAATGCATACAACTAGCAGAAAAAAATTTGCCGCAAGATCACTGGAGAGTGTGTAAAATGAGAGAATTAGAGAGAATGCGAAATGTAGAAAGCTGACGGGTCGGTTTATTCAGCCATATATCTAAATATAATATGGATGCAGACCACTCTCATCTCTGAGATAACTCCCACTGGATCCGATGGAACGGAGCGAACCGCCATAGTCAGGGTGTCGCCGGACCCAGAGGCTCAACGACTCGTCCAATGGCTGTTCGCAGGTGATCGTTGATCTCGATTTTGATCTTTGACCTTCGATATTTCACAGAAATCATTTTATTGTTCAGGTGCTATCGACATCTTCAACTCGATCACGAACAGCACGGTTTTCACGGGTTATGTGAGTCTTTCTTGGTGGTAGCCATCACAAAATTACAACGGTCCCACTGCAGTTCAGCCTATCGTTTGTTTCAGAATTTTTTGCATTAAATAAGACACTCAAGTATTTTACGATATAAACCAAATTTATTAGGAATTGTTCCCGTAATTCTCAGCTCGGTTATTCGATGAGCAAGATCTTCGAAGCGCAGTGCGCTCGACTTCTGGAACAGAAGGAGCTGATTGAGACGCTAAGAAATGAGCGCTACGACGTGTACATTCTGGAAAACTTCGACGATGTGCGGAATAGGTCAGCGAATATCCAAGTTGTCATGAACATTCTATCTGTACGTGAAACCCCCCCTAAAACAGTCCAAGAAATTGCGTATGCTCCTGCGTATAACAGGAAAGAATGAAGAGAGGCAGACGATAAATGCGAAAATCGCTCTATATTTTCCCTATGCCATAGTTCTGCGATAGAAAACGATCAGATCCAGCACCATGGTTGAGTAAAATGTTATACATCAGTCGTCTCATTTGACATCTACTGGCTGAACCTTTTCGTCAATAATAGATTATGTTCAATCGATTACATCTTCAATTCAGGCTTTGGGCATCTGATCCGGCCGAAGTCGTCATGTCGTCGACGACGATCATTCACGGTGACCATTTCGCGGACCTCGGAATACCCGCCGCCGTTAGCTACAATCCCGGTGTTTATTTTTTTCGTTTATTTATTTATTTATTCACGCAAAAGCGTGCGGTCAAGAAATAATTATAATATGTTGTGTATATAGAAATAAAAAAAATGAATAGTAGAATAAAGCAGGCACCGGAACATTCAAAGTAAATTTATTATGTAAGCGAGAGAAAATTCCGTGCCTTTTATTCATACTCCAACAGCCGTGCTTCGGGATCGATCTCAATACGAACATTCGTAAATGATGAAATTGCGAGATGATTCCCGCTTATCGCCAGACATTGGAAATCATTCGTAGACGGTCTCAAGTAATACTAAGTTTTGTGGTGTCTTATCTACCAGAGAATACGTGCTTCGTGTGGAGTATGCGGTTGTTTCGTTGGCCTGCTCCACCCACTGATCAGATCAGCTCGGAGGCCAACCATCAAACTGTCTGCCTAATTACCTATCTCATTCTAGTTTGTGGGATAAAAATACTGGATATTCACTGAATTGTAGCCTAAGGCATTGCAAATAAAACGAAGACTTACTTCAACAATACGATTGCCTTGAGGCGATCTCGGCCAACGTTTCGTTCGTGTTCACGAATACCGAGCCCCTGGTTAGTGTGGCCGCGCCCACTCTCGAGAGGGTCGTGGCCATCGGGGGATTGGGAGCGAGGAGGCCGACTAGACTCGACCAGGTACGGAGTTTGCACATTTTGCTATCCTTTATTTGTCAACGCTGTATGAAATGCTAACAGCTAACTTGATATTTCATATTCCCTGTTTTCTTAGAAATGGTAATCGATGCTGAACCTTCGCGAGCGATCGGTGCTCATCTCCTTCGGGTCGATGGCCAAGAGTTCCCTCATGCACATCGACATCAAGCGAACCATTCTCAAGGTAAAAATGGCCCTGTCAAACGTTCGGATAAATTATAATTAGGTCAAACGGAAAGCTTACAAGATCACTATGCAAAAAAATAAGAGGATACGTTTAATTTAGACGGCTTCCCGGTTTCCCGACACGATTTTCGTTTGGAAGTACGAGGAGGAGAGCGACGAGTTTATAAGGAATGAGGCGAAGAAGGTCGACAATCTGATAACCACGACCTGGATGCCCCAGAACGATCTACTGAGTCAGATCGCTCGCGAAGGTTCAGCATCGATTACCATTTCTAAAAAAAACAGGGAATATGAAATATCTAGTTAGCTGTTAGCATTTCATACAGCGTTGAAAAATAAAGGATAGTAAAATGTGCAAACTCCGTACCTGGTCGAGTCTCGTCGGCCTCCTCGCTCCCAATCCCCCGATGGCCACGACCCTCTCGAGAGGTATTCGTGAACACGAACGAAACGTTGACCGAGATCGCCTCAAGGCAATCGTATTGTTGAAGTAAGTCTTCGTTTTATTTGCAATGCTTAAGGCTACAATTTAGGGAATTTTCATCCAGTATTTTTATCCCACAAACTAGAGATTTCCCTATAGATTTCCCTTATTTTCATAGCGAATACTAAAATTTCGAGCTCAATTCACATAACTTTAAAAAGTATATAAAAATATTGCAACCTGGAAGCTCGGGAACTCTTCCCCGTACCTCTGCCGGAACAGTCGTTCGGTCCCGAGTCGGGTGAAGAGGAAGAAGAGTCGTTCGAGGGCGTGGTGGTAGAGATTGCGGAGACGCGAGAGGAGGGAATGCACATCGAAGGAGGAGGTGTACGCGCCTGAGATGGGGGAGGGTAACTAGGATAAGCATTGCATTTCACCATCAGGTCGATGTGAAGCGTAATTTGAGTAGAAATTCAGGTGTATGCAATTGGCGCTATCGATCTTATTGGGAGCATGTGCCAACTAAAACATGATAAATTACATTTTTGCCATTAGAAATGAAGGATTTTTGTCCCCCTCAGAAATATTTCGTGCCGCACTTACCACTTACCCCAGTACACAACATATTATAATTGTTAGGAAGCAACCCGTAGACCCGTAGAATCCAAGCGCGAGGTAGAGGCAGCCCCAAGGAGGGCAGGAGTAGCCCCAAGAAGGGCGAGGATCACATCGGGGGTGTAGCTCAGTGGCAGAGCACCCGTCCATGGTTCGGAAGGTCGTGGGTTCGAATCCCGCTGCCTCCAAAATCTTTGCACCCTTTGCATCTCCTCTGTTACATAATTATTTCTTGACCGCACGCTTTTGCGTGAATAAATAAATAATCGATTGAAGGAATAAAGAATGAACTTCCATAATAGCCTCACAGTACCGAGCGCATTGCCCAAAATTTTTAAATCTTGCCCGAGCTTCTATAGTAGAGAAAATCGGAACGTATAATTCGAAAATACGGTCTAGTAAAAGTTACTGGCCTTAGCGAGAAGTGGAATTTATGCGTCATCTTCGGAACGATTTATTTTCGATTTTACTGCTATCGATTTATTCTGTATGTTTGAGTGCTGCGTGCGTTCTTACAGCTTCTTTTATGTTTTCTTTTTCAGTTTTGCTCATTATTGAGATTATGATCTTGCATCTAAAAACCGAGCTGTTATCAGACAAAATAATGCATCAAATGTGGCATAGTTCGTTCATGAGTGTGATATGAAGAAATACTCAAATTGAAAAAAGAAAACAAGAAACGACACGAAATTACAATCAGAGACTGCTATAACCGCTTCAACAGTTTCGCGAAATTCCCGGGAAGAATATATCGTTCCGCGCATAAACACTTCCGTATTTTATCTAGAGGGCCTGGCATCGGGGGACCCTGGACCGATTATATCTTCGTTTTTTCTCTACTATATAATAATAATGGAGTCCGTTAAAATCCTATCATCTTTCATAGGTAAACTAATTAATCTGAGCCTTATAATCCTGCCCAGTCTAGGGATAAAATTACATGACGAATCGACTGTCTTACCCCTAACTGCCAAACCGTGTAGCACTGTGCTGCATTTGTTCCGAAATGGCATGCCTGTACGATAGTCTGTAGTGTACCCGCACAACACAGCAGAGAGGGACGATAAGAGGGCGAATGAGAGGTAGAAAGAGAGGGGTATCTAAAGAGAAGGGCGGTAAGAGGGAAGGACAGAGAAGTGGTGAGAACAGCCATTCCCTCGTTGGGAATAAGGAATGGAAAGCGTGCGTTTGATCTCATTCCTCATCGCCTTCGTAGCGAATGCTCCCTGGTCTCATCAGACTGATTCCTAGCACACTCTCGCAGCTCATGGAGAACGGCCAGTGTGCTCCTTTCAGTTGTCTATGCTTGCGCTGCCCGAGAATGTTAGGATGCGTTTGAATGATTTTCGGATCTCAAATATCTCTCTTTCGCGATCCGATTGCGTATCCGTGCTCAACTCAAAGCTTTGTCTTCGTATTAGATAAACATTATTCGCCATCTGAATTTTTTTTGATAGGATTGCTTGAAGAAAAGATAGATTGCAGAATTACGCCATATTTTCCGTTTTCATCCGATCGAAAAGCCCTATTCAGATGCGGTGGCCGTCCCTCCTCTTAACCCTACTAATCCCCTCCGTTCTTTCCTACAAGATACTCGTCTACAACGTCAAATTCGCCCACTCTCACAGCAACTACCTGGGAAATATGGCCGATATTCTGGTTGAAGCTGGGCATAATGTGGTGAGTTCCAACTATTGTATTTGAAAAAAAGTAGTAAAAGGGGTTCAGAGTCTGACGTGAAACCTTTAAGGCTTCTACATTTCCTGCTGCATTTAATAACTGCAACATAAAATTGGAAGAGATCAATACCAAGTATATTCTGGAAAAGCTGAACGTATAATTCGTGATTCCGCCGCTACGGTGCTTAGCGAAGTTTTCACACTTTGAAACGACACAATTTCATTCCAAAACAAGCTATCAGCAACATACATAACTTTTTGAAATCAGTACAAGATTTTCGTAAGACACACACTAGAAGTTGATTTGATCGTTTTGAAAGGCGCCGGAATCTCTCTGCAAACGGAATGATTATATCGTTCAATTTTCTCTAGTATAAAATCTACCATTTTCTCCACTAAGATTGACACTGTCTCGTATGCGTTACCGCATAAATCTGTACCGCGGTAGATAAGGAATGAAAGTCTGTCTGCAGCGTGGGAAATGTGGACGATATTCTGGTTGATGCAGGGCTCAGTGTAGTGAGCACCAGCCATAGTACTTGAAAACGTAGAAAGATGAGATTCAAAGTATGGCGCGATGGCAAAATACTTCTAACATATGCAACATTCTGTATCTTTAGTGTGCGCTTTTGAAGATTGGCACAGCCTAGCATCACATAAATCTGTGCCGCGGTAGATAAGGAATACTAGCCTGCCATTTTGTAGTGCGAAGGGCGCATTATCTTTCAAGATGTTAAAAGAACCACAGATCGCTTCCCTCACAGCATTCCAAGCGTCATAATAGCAAATGGCGGTTTTCGCTGCATAGGATCCGATCCTGTAGGCGAACCAGTAGTCGAATGTCAATGAATTTAAAAGCTTAAGTTTATCTCTTTGAAATCAAAAATATCCCAAAATTTGGTGTAAATTGGTTCAATCACTTTTGAGAAATTACAAAAATAGCGGTAAATTATCTTCTAGACACATTGTTCACAGGGCAGAATGCTGTGCCCTCCTTCTTGAGAGACGTTCCCGCATGATGCGATTAGCGGTGTGGGGTTATGCGCGGTACTATCGGAGCACTCCGCTGACACACACTGTGAGCGAAAAGACACTATGCCCAGCTAGGTCACAGCATTCTGCCCGGTGGAGAATGTGTCTAATAGCGAATTGACCACTGTTTTTGAATTTACTCAGCAATGGCTGAACAAAAGTGCATCAAATTTTCAGAGCGTCTTGAACGCATTGTGACGAGCTTAAGTATTTAAATTCATGATTTTCCACTCACTGGTTCGCCCACAGGATCGGATCCTATGGACGGAAACCGCTTTTCGCTAATCGAAAGCTAGGAATGCTGTGAGGTGTAAATTCCCCACCATACGGCACCAGCGTGAAAATGCTTTTACATTTCCGCCTCCCCTACTTTTTGGGGAATGATACCCTAGCCCGCTAGGGTAAGTTAATTTAATTTATCTACGCTGTATGCGTAATGGGGAGATGTATGAGGGATATGGATATTTCACGGCTTTGCGTGCTAATGAATTTTCGCTCAATGCGTAAAATGACAGCAGCGATTATAAAGATCGCGTGCAGCCCTAAAACCAATTTGTTCTCTAAAATGCTCAATGAGATGCATGTTTCGCGCAAATGTTGTTCGTACTGTTTTCATAAGTCTCACATTCTGCAGTTAGATTGTGAGACTTATGAAGACTGGGGGTGCAATCTAGTAACAGTAGAATGTTGCTTCCTCAACCATAGACATAGGTACATTTATACTTGCAGACAACGCTAATCTCGGAGATTCTTCCGCCCGTCAAGGACGGCACGACTAAGAGCACGATCATTCGGGTCTCTCCCGACCCGGACGCCCGAAAGATCCAGGAATGGATGCTGTCCGGTACGTGTCATCCTCGCATAAAAGTTCCGTAATTGATCAATAGATCAAATGTTTTCTCCTACCGTAGTAAAATATATAACAAATTGTTTTTTTTTTAATAAACAAAATTTTAATAAATAAAAATCGAATAAAAAACGAAAGCTGCGCTCAATATTCTCGGAGCACAAATTTGAAATGTTGACTTTGCTATAGCCCAAATTATTCAATGATAGGCTCGAACTAAATGATCTTGAAATCGACCCTTGATATATAATTTCAGGTGACATTGACATGTTCGAGACAAGCGTTACGAATCCCATAATGTCTGCATTCGTCAGTCTTTTTTTCCGTTATTTCTTCATATAAATTCAGCGGGAATCGAGTTCACTTCTATTTATTTTTAGACCAATTCATAATGCTTCGTATCCGTTAAAGAGAACAGAATCTATCATAAACTACAAAGAATAAAGGAGAAATAAAACACAGGTATGACAGGTATCCTTCACCATGAGCCGATCGTTCGTTCCCCAATGCAGACGACTCTTGGCTGAAAAGGAGCTCATTCGAAGGCTACAAGAAGAGAAATACGACCTGTACATCGTAGAGAACTTTGACATGTGCGGAGCAGGTTGGTCAATTTGTTTTTGGCCCGTCTAGATGTATGTAGGCGTCTAGAAGTAGATGTTAAAGGGCCCCTACAGGCAATATCTACCATATGCATTTTTGACATCATTGGATAGCTCCTAATCTCCTGAGTCTCATACTCTCTCCTTTTTAGTTGAAACTTCGACTTTGCTGCGAAAAAGCTGAGCAAAGATTTCTCTCGCTGTCTGCGTCTCTTCATTCCTCTCTTGTCTCTCACAATCAATCAACCGCTCTTAATTGGTTATCTCTTGAAATGAATGAGATGGTTGGAGGGACCCTTTAAGCATTTGGAAAGTTATTTCGTCGTAAATACGAAAGAGATGAATTAAATTTGCTTAATTGCAGCCTTCGGCCACCTGGTCGGCCCGAAGGCGACGATCATGTCGTCGACGACGATCCTCAACGTGGGACAGCACCTCGACGCCGGCGTCCCCCTCTCGATGAGCTTCAATCCGTGTATGCCATTTTACCTTTATTTACACTCATTGTCTGCGAACTTTCGCCAGCCGGCAGGGGAAATTTCGCTCTGTCTACGGCACTAAATATTTATCGTACGTGCTCATATCGCTTAACGTATTCGAACCGTAATTATCGAGTTTGCGACTAGAAAGCGAAGCGAGATGACGTAGGAATACGATTTCTTCTCAAGTTGCTTCCTCAGCCGGGTACACCTCCTCCCTCTCCGTCCATTCCTTCTTCGATCGTCTCCGCAACCTCTACCATTTCGGCCTCGAACGCATCTTCTTCGGCTTCTCGACAATCTTCATAAATCAGCTCTTCCGCAAGGAATTCGGCCCGGACTATCCCAGCATCTCGGTAAGCGCTCCTGCTTATATAAATATGCAATTGTTTTTGTTGCCAGCATAAAATTAGACTGGATACCTAACTTGTATATCAGAAGGATGAGGTAATTTCAGGAGATCACCTCTAATGCTGCGTTCGTGTTCACGAACTCTGAGCCCCTGATCAGCGTGGCTGCACCCACACTGACGAGAGTAGTCGACGTTGGAGGTCTCGGTGCGAAGCCTGCCCAGAAGCTGGATACGGTATTTTTTGAGTCTATTTTCTTTCAGGCTTTTCTCACACTCGCATACAAGAGAAAACACCTAAAATAATTTTTGGAACACTCTTGCGCAAAATATAGTACAAGATAAGATTGAAGAAGGACCACTTCAGAAATGGGAGGAGATAATGACGAAACGAAACGCGACAGTTCTCATCTCGTTCGGTTCCATGGCCAAAAGCTCGCTGATGAAGGCTACCACGAAGCAATCCATTCTCAAGGCAAGAAAATTACAATAACAGAAAAAATCTACAAAAGCACCAGTGATTGAGCTGAAAAAGATCCACAATTTATTAGGGAATTGAGAGAGAACTAGAGATTGGGAAGGCATTTGAGATGGTCTCCCGGTTTCCCAACACGACGTTTGTCTGGAAGTACGAGACTCCAGAGGACGAATTCGCGACAAACGAAGCGGCGCAACTGGACAATCTCGTCCTCTCCCCGTGGACACCGCAGCACGATTTACTGAGTAAGCATGGTTGAGCAAAATGTTCCGTCAGTTACCCCATTCCTATCTCTGATGAGACAGCGAAGCTCGAAGAAGGTTTTTTCATACAAAAAAATTAGCAAATGGCGGGAAAAGTTTTTAAAAAGTTGATTTTTTGTCACTAGTATTTCCTCATTTTGCCAATCTCGGCGGACTCCAAACGCTTTCAGACCACGACGGTATGGCCCTGTTCATAACTCACGGGGGCATGGGATCGGTACAGGAGACGACGCTCAGCGGAGTGCCTGGTTAGAATTTTTTAAGGTTTTTGTAAATACCATATCTTTTCAAGAAAACATGATTACACGTCAGTACTTATCATCTACCTATAACAGTTTTCTTCCGAACAAGGAACGTATTTTCATGCTGCACCGCTCCCTCCTAATAACTCATAATGTAAAACGCGACAATGAAAAGACCTCCGAAGATCGTTCTGATGAACATTGCAATGAGTTTCAGCCCTGCTCATTCCTCTCTTCGGTGACCAGCCCCGCAACGCGCTCACTATCGAGTACAACGGACTGGGAAAGGCGAGATATTCCCTTTTCTTGTTTATTTACTTTATTTACGCGATATCCACCATCAGGCATGCGCTGAATATGTCTACATCAAACAAACAGTTCCTCTAGTTGCCTATAACAAGGGATTTCAAAAATAACCGCTGAATTGTCAATACGTATCTTTCGTCTTTTAGGTGTATGACAAGTTCGATCTGCCGGATGATGCGAAACTGACCGCCGCAGTGAGGGAATTGCTAAACGATGAGGGGTGAGCCACCTGTTATAGGTACGACAATATTTCCCAACCTCTGGCTGGAAAGTGAATTTGTGACATTCTCTTCGGCATCTATATGAAAAACAATACAATAATATTTGTTTGCAGTTACCGACGAAACGCGAAGCGAACGGCTCAAATGATAGCAGAGAAGCCGTTTTCGTCGAAGGAACAACTTCTGAAATACGTTAATTTTGCCGCAAAATTCGGCCCTTCAAAGTCTCTGAGACCGCATTCACTCGATATGAGCTTTATCGCCTACCATAATCTAGACGTTATTATTTTCCTTGTGGGAGTTACCCTCTTCTTTGTATACTGTACATTATTGTGCACTAGGTGGCTGCTTTGCTCGAAGAAGTTGAAAACTGAATAGGGTATCATGTAAATACCTTAGAACATGTAGAATAAATAACTATGATCTTTGTGAATTATGTATGGTGAAATAAAACTTTCCAGCTTTAATTTTATCACACCACGCACAATGGGTAATGCAAGGAAGGATAAATATACATACATGGATTACTGGTATCCTTAGAATTCGCTATGAAAACGCATACATACATCCAGACACTATAGCTAGCAGTATCACGTGCAATCCGAAAAGTGGTATTCGTTGCTGCTGAATTAGAACAATTTTCTTTGTTTGATCATCTCTCCAAGCGGAATTGAACGAATGTACGATTACGCAAATATCGTAATTGGAAGGGGCGACAACAAGAGGTCACGAAAGTTGCGACATAGACCACGCCCATTGCCACGGGAAACGCACTTTCGTCTTTTGCTTTCGAATGCGGCACCCTACTAGGGAACTGATGGTGCGCACCTAATCCTGTTTCCATAATAACTCTTTTTCACCCCTTTTCCTACAATGTTCATAAACGAAAATTAGTGGAGAAACTCATGTTTAGCGCTTTTCTTTCAAATATCTATAACAAATGTATGTAAATATCTCGCGAATTCGTTATAGTGAGTAATAGTTTTTGGAAATTCTTGTATCTTTGTCAGATGCGATGGTCGTTCCTTCTGCTACTGATCCCTCAAATACTGTCCTACAAAATGCTCGTCTACAACGTCAAATTCGCGCACTCCCACAGCAATATTCTTGGCAGTATCGCTGATATTTTGAGCGATTCCGGTCATAATGTGGTAACTGTTCATGTAAATTAGAAAATTTTTAGTCCATGTAAGCAGAAATAAAAAAGAATGTTCTGGTCTGATCACTACATAAGTGCAGTTTCAGTGTATTTCTCTGCAGAACATTTCTACCCTTGCACATAGCGTCCTTTCCCTCCCCACTCCCCCTCTTCCTCCTCCCCCCATACATTTTTATTATCATCATAGAAATTATATTTTTATTATTTTAGATAATAATTGAAATTATTTCTTCTTTGCAGGAGATAACCTCTCCTACACCCCTCTCAACACGGATTTAGGCCTAGGCGATCTTGTTCATCTGCTCTGCTCTTGTCATTATCTCACTTTCAACGTATTTTAAATGAGAAATCATACGCGAGTGTATGCTATCTCGACCTATCAAAGCATTCGATTCTCTCCCGTTCAATCTAATTTTGTCTACTTTGTCATCATTTGGCATTTCTGGCTCATTGCATAGATTCCTCGAATCTTTTCTAATCGGTCGTACTCAAAGTGTGAGAGTTGTTGAGAGTGACTCTAGGGCGTATAGGGTCCTTTCAGGAGTCCCTCAGGGCTCTTGTCTGGGCCCACTCCTTTTCATATTATTCATCAATTCTCTGCGTCTACTGTACAATCTACGCCGACGACGTGAAGGTCTATACTCGGGACAATCCTCAACAACTGCAGCATGCCATCGACATCATTGGACGGTGGGCTGCTTCGCATGGACTGGCCATTTCCACTACGAAGACTGTATGTATGTTGATAGGTCCTTCTCATCCCCCTTTCACTTTCTCGTTACGGGGCTCTCCCCTTCCCATTGTTTCCTCATATACTGACCTGGGATTGACTTATTCTAGATAATAAGCTCGAGTTTAATGATCATATTCATTCTATTTGTGCTAAGGCTAAGAGTCGTTGTATGTATATACTAAGGTCATTTAAGACTATTAACATTTCATTACTCGCGAGATTATATACTTCATATGTTAGACCTATTCTAGAGACTTACTCCGAATTGTGGTGTCCACCTGTCAATGTTAATAGTCTTAAATGACCTTCTCTCAACGTTCGTTTTACTCCAATAATATTTATTGTATCTAATAGTACTGTTCGAACTCGAGCCCATAGATTCAAGCTTCCTATTCCAAGATCTCGTACTTCTAAATTCCAGCAATCTTTTATTTATCGCAGATTAAATATTTGGAATAGGTTGCCAGATGATATCTTTGACCAGTCCGTTATTGCGTTTCGCAAGACAGTTCTAAATTATCTAACTTAACATAATTGCTGATCACATTGAGTCACCTGTTTGACTCTCTTAACATACTTGCGAAACATAGTTATATTACTAAACTTCTGTGCCATTATCAATTTTATGCATTATCAAAACTAGTGTGGATAAAGAATGAAGAATGAATGAAGAATGCCGCGTGTTTTTGCGAATGCGGAAACACTCATCAACGTCGCTACGCCAACTCTGTCAAGGGTTGTGGATATCGGAGGATTCGCAATGCAGCCTCCGAAGAAACTGGACGAGGTGGGCATAATTTAACAAAATTATTTTTACAATTTAAACTTTAAAAAAACTTCTTTTTCTTATGTAAAATTGATTCTGTTCCAGCAATGGGAGGAAATCATGATGAGACGTGATTCCGCCGTGCTTATTTCGTTCGGATCGCTCGCCAAGATCTCTTTGATGAAAAGAGACTTGAAGCGGTCCATACTCAAGGTACTGATAGATATTCATTAGTGTTGTGTAATAGCTAATCCCATTAAACCTCTTTTGAATAATCCTAGACACCTCGCCTCTCTCCTCTCTCCCCCCTCTCTCAACACTCATTCCTCCCCTCATTCCGTTCACTGCATAAACCCTGAGTGGTCGCTCGTCTCTCGCTCCGCACCTCATCAATCCATACGTGGATCCCTGTCGTACTTCCAACCCCCTCTGCGGACTACCTCCCACTCTGTGAACCCCTGTCGACTATACCGTAACCCTTGCGTCATCACAACACACCAACCCCTCCTCCCGGAGAAGACATAACACTGGCGGCCAGGATTCGACTTTCTTCACGTGGATAAACCCCCCCCTACCCATTTTCCCTCCTGCGCTCACTTGTCATTCCCCTTAGTACTGCCTTTAGGCCGCGACGGCTTATTGCGCTGTAGTACAAGTAATAGGAGAGTACTGCCTTAAGGCCTCGACGGCTTTTTGCGCGATAGTACAAGGAAGGAGAGTACTGCCTTTAGGCCTCAGAGCTTATTGCGCCAAAGTACAATTGGAACATCGTCCCTCTGCATACTACTGTCTTTAGGCCGAGAGCTTATTGCACAAAAGTATTCGCGGTTGATCAATCGAATTGAT
>LS846039.1:806837-823352 GCA_900490955.1 Micoletzkya japonica | reverse complement strand
CTACCCGTGTGAAGAAGCAGACCGTTCGCTTCAACATCGACCCATCCAAGAAGACGTACGCTTGAGATGTGCCGAAGATTATCATCCCCTGAACCCCTATCGATGCTTCGCATCTAGAGGGGAGGTGTTGTGTAATAGCTAATCCCATTAAACCTCTTTTGAATAATCCTAGACACCTCGCCTCTCTCCTCTCTCCCCCCTCTCTCAACACTCATTCCTCCCCTCATTCCGTTCACTGCATAAACCCTGAGTGGTCGCTCGTCTCTCGCTCCGCACCTCATCAATCCATACGTGGATCCCTGTCGTACTTCCAACCCCCTCTGCGGACTACCTCCCACTCTGTGAACCCCTGTCGACTATACCGTAACCCTTGCGTCATCACAACACACCAACCCCTCCTCCCGGAGAAGACATAACAATTAGATACTGTTCTTCTCAATTAATTTTTCTGTGTGATCAAGAAGGTACAAATTATTAGTCAATGGATACCTTCAGACAATCTCTCAATTCCCTGAGACAACATTTATCTGGAAGTACGAGACTCCCGAGGACGAATTCGGGATGAAAGAGGCAGCAAAGGTGGACAACCTTGTCTGTCTACGTGGACGCCCCAGCATGATCTGCTCAGTATGACCAGCCTACTACTAAAAATAGAGATTCATTTCTTGTTCTTTTATAATTTTCAGTACGATGGATGGAAAAGCGTGAAAAACCTCGTCAGATTACGTTCGAATGGCGCTGTTCATAACGCATGCGGGAATGAATTCTGTACAGGAGACGAGGCAGGGGGGGAGGTCCTGGTAGGGGAATATGATTTTAGTTGACAACGCGGAGAAGCTTTTGGTATAGCGTACTAGCCTAATTGTAGAAAGCTCCATAAATTATCGAGTAACTGATCGAAAGCTTTTAGCTCTGTTCATCCCGCTGTTTGGCGATCAACACCGTAACGCGCTCACGGCCGATTCCAATGGACTGGGAAAAGTAGGGAAAAGTAAAGGTCTTTCTTTAGTTCAACTGAACTACGGTGGGGTACGGTCAGGGTGCCAAGATGGTTTTGAGTCGTACAGCAAGCACGATATGGCAACGCTGACAAGTTGACGGCCGCAGTTTGGGAACTGCTTACTGATGAGAGGTACTTGTTATTGGAAAAATAGGCATGCTAGGTATCTTGCTCGTATATCTACTGACGCTGTTTACAGCTACCGACGAAACGCCAAGTGAACAGCACAAATGATCGCGGAGAAGCCGTTTTCGTCGAGGAAACAACTCCTGAAATACGTCAACTTTGCCGCCAAATTTGGTCCTTCAAAGTCTCTGAGACCGCATTCTCTCGACATGAGCTTTTTTGCCTATCACAATCTAGATGTCATCGCATTTATTTGTGGTACACCAGTAATATTTGCATATGTTTCAATGTGTCTTATTAGAAAGCTCTTATTCTCACGAAAGGTGAAGAGTGAGTAGCCCGTCTGCAGATCATTAGTTAGCAATTCAAGTATTTTGCATGTAGATAAGATAAATGTGTTCCCGGTTTATCCAAATAGCACAGAGTGAAAAAACGTGGGAATGTAAAGCTTCAGTTCGGCGCATAACAGGTAAGGTGAAAGGAATGATCATAACACGAAAACGTAGGTATACTGAAAAACTGGGTAGGGAAGACGAGGACATTCTTCGGCATGGCTACAGTACTGCACGCACACAACGATATTGCAACGGGCTAACCATATATTATGATAGTACGGACTATATGTGATGTAGTTAGTAGGCAGGCAAACAGTCGTTCACTGAGTTATCCCTGTAGTTGGATGGCGGCATTCTCGGCCGCCTGTTTCCTCAACGCCTCCTCAATCCGGCGTTTCATGTCCTGCGTGGAGATGCTGAAGCTGGCCTGCAAAGTCTGCGTAACTTGTGCGTTCTGGAGGATTTCAGGCTTATTAGCTGCTTCTTAGATAGATACGGCTTTGCTTTCAGAGCTAAGACGGTAAGTGTACGCTTGCTGTTACTTAAGCTCTCTTTTCAGATGTAAAATAGTAATTTACAGTTTCCCTCGCTACTCACATGTCGTTGCACGGCGTACGGCTGGAAGGGGTTGGCGTAGGGCGGCTGTAGGAAGGGATAATGCTGCTGCACGCCGGCCCGGCTCGGTATCGTGTAGATCTTGTGCTCGGATCCGCCGTCGGCCGCCGCCTTCGCATCGATGACAATGCGCTCTCGCTGGTAGACGGGCGGGGCGACGGGCACAGGGAAGGGAACGTAGTGAGGGGAGGGCTGGTAGCCGAGATTGCTAAACTGCGGGACGGTGGGCAGCGCTCCTTGGGTGGGCGCGGGGAAGTACGTCGGCATCGGGAAGCCGGCGCTGAACTGCGTCTGGAACTGCTGAGGCTGTTGCTGCTGGAAGAGTGGCTGTTGCTGTTGGGCAAAGTGCTGGGCGGCCTGGCCTGCGGTCGGGATGAGGACGGTAGGGGGCGCGGGCGGCGGCTCCTTCCGAGCGATGGTCAACGGTCCGGACAGCGGCATTGCGGGAGGAGCGGCAACCGGCGCGTAGGCCGGAGCGCCTCCTCCTCCTCCAGAAGGCGCGTGGCCGGCCGGATGCGGGAAGGAGGCGTCGTCGTTCGTAGAAGGCGGACCGTAGGGCGAAGAGGCCTCGTAGCCCTGCGTCGACTGGTCGTCATAGGCAGCGGTGCTGCTCTCGTACCCGCTGACGGGTCCGAATCCGGGAGAGCTGGCCGAGGCACGGTTGTCGTCGTACCGCGGCGTCTGCTGGTCGTAAGCGGGCGTCGTCGTTGCGGCTGCATCATATCCCGAAGACGACGATTCGGCTCTTGATACAGGCGAGGTGGCTGACGAACCTTCAGCATCGTAGGCTCCAGATGATGAGGTCTCGCCGTAGCCGGCCGAAGTTGACTCCGGCGCGTAGGCCTGCTGATCAGCCTTGCCAACGGCGGCATCTTCATAGGAGGGCGAGGAGGATGAGGACGGGTCGTAGGCGTCCGAAGACGAGGGCGTCTCGTAGGGAGACGTGGAGGGCTTGTAGCCAGCCTGGGAGGCGCTCTCAACTCCCTGGTCGTACCCCGCACTGTTTGACTCTCCCTTCACCGCCTGCGTTGAGCCTTCGTAGTCCTGCGGTCGAGGCGATGGCGAGTTCGGCGCGTTAGTAGAGGATGCACCGTAGTTATCGAGTTGCGGCGGGTAGGGCATCTCCTTGCTCGTTCCTGCATACCGCCCGTCGGCGAACTCCGATACTGGAGAAGAAGCGCTCTGATCGTAATTCGAAGTAGAGGGGTTCTCACTGACCGGTTGTTCGTATGCCCCCGTTGAACTGCTGCCCACTGCCGCATCGTAACCTGCGGAGGATGAAGGATTGCTGTAGGCTGAGGTTGTCGAGTCTCCTTCTACTGCCTTGTCGTAGGGCTGCTGGGATGCATCCTCTCCCTGGTAGCCTTGCGTAGTGCCCGGGTCTGCCGTCTCATAAAGATGTCTGTGGTGATGGTGATGATGTCTCGACTTCTTGCCGTGGTGCTTCTTGTGCGACTTCTTGTTGTGCTGTGGTTTTCGGGGTGGTTGCTGTTCTACCGGTCTGGCTGCTCCTGCTCCAAAACGATGGGGCTGCAAGGGTGGTGGCGGTGGTCCGGGTCTTGGACTACCCAAGCGTTTGCCCTGTCTAATAGCCATCCCGTTGCTGGCTTGCTTCGGCCGATCGTAGCCTTCAGCACTCGCCGAACGTGACTCCGAAGAGCCTCTGCGATGAGCCTGTCGCGAATTCTCGTAGGAGCCTCTCGACGAGGGTCCTATTCTGCCTCCATTCGAATGGCCTGCTACCTGTCCGTGTCCACGGGGTATCGGGCGGACGGTGACAACGGGCGAACCGTATCCCTCGGGCTTCGCTGCAGGACTGCTTCGGTCTTGCTGCTCGTAGGGGGAGGTTGACGTGGGGGCGGCACTTCCATAATCCGGTCGCGGCGGCTCTGGTCGCTGCTCGTATCCCCTCTCTGCGGCTCCGCCGAACTCCTGATGAGCATTCGTTTGGCTGGCGACTCGCTGGTCAGGCTTCCGCTGCCGTGGCGGAATGGTTGGTGCATACGGGCTGTCTTCCGGATCGACGTATGGCTCTTCGGTCGTTGGCTGGCTTGGAGCCTCCGTTGAGGTTGCCTCGTATCCGGCGGTTGAGCTCGGACTATCGACTGCTGCATACGGCGCTTCAGTCGTCCCTTGGAGACTGTAGGCCGCCTGCGGTGTTGCAGCTCCCTGAGCCTCATAAGGAGCCGCCGTAGTTCCCTCGGTTCCGTAATCGCCCAGTACATTGGATGTTGAAGAAGGCTGCTCCTCATAAGGCTGTGCGTTCTGCTCTTGAGCAGCTTGAGGTTCTTCGTACTTGTTGTCCTGGCTTGTCTCTTCGGGGTATGGTGCTGGCTGGTTTTCGTCGTTTCCGTTGACTTCTTCTGAGCTCGTCGATACCGGGTAGCCATTGTGATTGAGTGGTTCTCCACCGGTCGCCTCCGTTGATGGATGGGAGTAGGCCGGAGTCTCAGGCAGTTCTTCGTAGCCCCGGGTAGAGCTCGAATCTCCAGCATTTTCTTCGCCCTCATACGGCCGCTCTGTCGACGCGTTCTGCTCGTATTCCTGCTGTGAAGGTACAGAAGAGGACTCCTGGTTGTCGTAGGGTGCCTCGCTCGAGGCTCTGTTGTATTCCTCTATCGGAGCAGCGGATGAACTATCGTACTCCTCCTCTGGTCGCCTCTCCTCGTACCCGCCAGTGGAGCTCGCGGGTGCGTTGCTACTGCCTTCATCGTACGGCTGTTTGTCCTCCGCGCTTCGGTCATACGCTTCCGATGTGGCCGGTTCCTGGTACGCAGGGTCTGTCCTGCCGTAGCTGTCCCCAGACGTTGTCGTCGATGGGTTCTCGTAAGGTCGAGCATCTTGCTCTTGGTTGCTCTGCGAAGGGCTGCTCGAGGGTTCGTAGTTGTCGGTCGATCCGTACCCGTTCGAGTCGGGTGTAGTTTGCTCGTAGGCCTTGGCCGTTCCCTGGGCGGTGACTGCCTCGTATCCTCTCGGTACGTGGGAGGGGCTGTTGGCGGTCGATTGGTCGTAGGCCAGCGTTGAGGAGGCCTCTCCGTAGCCTCCTCCCCTCGGGGGCGGTCGACTGATCCGGTTGACTACGCCGTATGCAGCTCGCGGCTCCTCGGGCGGCGCCTCGAAGGGCGGCTGGTCGACGCCGTTCTCCTCCGATTCCTCGGCCAGCTGGGGATAGCCATCGGACGGCGACGGCGGCGACGACTGCAACGACAACTTGTACACTGCGATCTAGCGGCATCATAGATTTTAGTTTTGTTTTTACGACACGGGGCTTAGAGAGGGAGCAATGTCAATGTCATCAGAAGAGCTTTCTGCTAGACAAAAGACAAAATATTGCCTCACCTCATAGGCTGGATGATCGGCCTTCGAGCTCGTGATGTCCTCCGCTTCGCTGCCCGTTTGGTAGAGGTTGTTTCCGTTTTGGGCCTGAAAGCGTCATATGTTACATGGTGTGAAACTGCTTTAAACGGTAATTGATCAGGGTTGGTTATTTATATAAATGTCACCCTATCTACAGCGCATGTTAAATATAATAAATTAAGATAAACTTTAAAGGAAATGCCCCACGAAAAAATCGTTGTTGAGTTGTTCATTGGTAACATTGGAAAATGGGCTAGACAACGAGATGAGCAAAAATCCCGATTCGAAACTGCTCTCTAGGCCTCAGTACGGCTATCTGAATGTGCGAGATACGGTAAATCTTGTGGGGTAGTTTGTAGACTAGACTGTATATCTAAATAGCCCCTGGCAATGCCTGCTTGCTCTCGGTCTCCGTGGAGTAGGAAGGGAAGAGCTAGGGAAGGGGCGAAGGTGTGTAGATGATAGAGCGGTGGAGATCAGGCGATGCCACTGGGTATATTTGTGGGAGAGGAGTGCTTGGCTAAACTACAAACTGCCCCACAAGATATACCGTATCCCACACATTCAGATGGCCGTACTGAGGCCTAGAGAGCCGTTTCGAATCGGGACTTTTGCACATCTTGTTGTCTAGACCATAATGCTATGTTTCCAACGACTAACTCAATAACGATTTTTTTCGTGGGACAGTTCCTTTAATCACAGCTCTTCACTTGTTCAAAATATACGATTTTTTTAGAGATTTTTGCGCAAAAACCAACTCACCAACGACATCTCCCGCTCGACGGGCCGGTTGAAGTTGATCTCGGGAACTCCGATCGGGTTGTTGTAATTGTCGGCCTGCACTTCATGGATAACTTTTCAAGGTCGCAGCCTACTTTACTGAAGCTGTGTTCTCACAGCTACCTCCTATTCGTATGACGAGAGAGGGTATGAAGGGAATTTTTTAGTCGATCATACCTGAGCGTTCTTGTCGAAATCGTTGGGCTGTTCAGACGGAGCTTGCGCTCCGTTAGCCTCGTACTCGGCCTCCTTGCCACCACACTCGCATTGCGGCTTCTCTCCGGGCGGACCGATTCTGAATCAACTCCTTCATCTTGGAAAAGCGTTTTATCGGTATAAAGTGTGAGATGAAATAAATTTTGTCTACCATCTTATATTATTTATCTATCATTCCTTATCTTATTTATCTACCTTCCGGGTTTGCCTGCGGTTCCTTCGGGTCCCTTTCTTCCTCGGTGACCGAGCTCTCCGGGTCGTCCAATTCTGCCAGGACGACCATTGTATCCAGGATGTCCTGAAAACTTGGTGATTACAAAGTGAAGCAAGGCTAATGGGCAGTATTAATAAAATATAAACACTGCAACTCGAATCTTGTTGAACTTTGGTGTCTTTATTACAAGTTTCAAAAACATTTTCGTAGATCGAACCGTTTTACGACGAAATTAAGCTTAGTTATATAGATATGGAAAACATACGCAGGGCGAATCTTGTAACAAACGAACCTCTCGGTCCAGGCAGTCCCGGTCTTCCTCTCGCTCCCGTTGGTCCTGCGGGCCCTCTCGGTCCCCGTCCCTTCCTTCCGTTTCTTCCCTTCGGTCCGCGGTCTCCCTGTCGTCCTTGGGGTCCGGGCGGACCCTTGTCTCCTCGTACTCCCGGCGAGCCACGCCGTGAATTGGAGCCCGTGCGGCCGGGATATCCGGTGTAGCCCTTAAATTTAATATATTCTTATTATTGTAATATTTGAAAGAAATTGAGCTTTTTTCATACAGAGAAAATGGTGAAGAGATTACGAGTTGCTTACCGGATAACCCTGCTTGCCTGGGGGCCCGGGTGGTCCCTGCGGCCCGCGACGTCCTCTGGGACACTGAAATCATCGTAAAGCTTTGAAAACACATTTCCCCCTGCAGGCTCATAATAAAAAGCCAATCTAGCTACATTTGCGCTCACTCTATCAGGTTCTCCTCTCCTCCTTCCCCTCATCGCGTCCCCTTTCAACTCTTCCTCTCGTATTGGATATTCGGGAAAGACGGGAGGTGCTTTGTACTAGAGAGCGAGGGGGATGGGCGCTAGTCATGATCGTGTTCAAGGGGTAACATTGAATGCTGACATTCGCATCCTTCAACCTAGATGTGTGAACAACAACACTTCCTACGATGAAGACTCATGATTACATGAATACCTAAACTTCTAAGTTTTTCAGAGGCGTGTGCGTTCTACAGTAGAATCAATAAACATGCCAGGCTTTGATTCCAAAGGGCATCCAATTCTCTCGCTTTTCCACATATTGCACAATCCCTATCGATCCCAAACAGTCGCCTAGGCTATCCAAGCAAATCACAAAACTTTCGAATGAATAACTTCTTTGTTCGCACAACCAGAGCCTTCACTAATAATACGAGACTGAAACTCCGTGTAAATCCATAGGCTTGTATTATTGACTCGAACTTAACTTTGCTAAATTATTGTAAAATCTCTGTCCTATGCTATAATTATAATTATCCTTATATTTTTTTCTTTTCTCTCTTCGCACATTTATACTGCATTTGCTGAAGTGCATAAATCTGTCTATAGTGGATTAAAAAGATCCGCCGGAAAAACATTCCGAATATAAGGCGAGGGAGTGTTTAGAAGTGAGAGAATTAGACTCGTTTTGGAACGAGAGATACTGACGGATCGGTTTATTCCACTATATCTAACCTGTACACAGCCGGGCATCATCTGTGCCATCCACCGCATCGCACTCACGCCCGGACTGCCGGGCTGTCCATCGGGAGCGTTCGGCCCGGCCGGCCCTCTCCTTCCCCGCGGTCCCGGCGGACCCCGTGGACACGTAGCCGCTCCCTCGGCGCAGCTCGCACACGCCTCAACCATACATACACTTTTGGAAAATCACCCTTCACAGCATTCCAAGCGTTCTAATAGCGAATAGCGGTTTTCGCGCATAGGATCCGATCCTGTAGGCGAATCAGTGAGCGAAAAAATTATAAATTTAAAATCTTAAGTTCATTACTATGTACTCAAGAAGCGCTGAACATTTGTTGCGGATTCGTCTAGCCGCTCTTGAGAAAATTCAAAAATAGTATTCAATTCGCTATTAGACACATTCTTCAACGAGCGGAATTTTGTGCCTTTCAGTTTTAGAGTTTTACATGAAATCTCAGTTTATGTTTCATAATGCGCACAAAATCGATTATGAGCATCAAGATGAAACTTAAAAAAACTCTGATGCACACCTCTACTTAACCAACTCCAGCTAACATTCTGTTTGTTTCTTCATATAGCCATGCGCTTTATTGCAGCGCACCGGAAAACAACTCCAAAACTCAACCAAAGAGTCCAGACCTAACCATGCGCACAAAACGTGTTTCCTCATAAACCAGGACTACGGGGTGTTTCTCTCTACCCTATACTCCGAAGAATGCGCCTAGACGGTTCTTCCCGTGCGGTACCTCTCGTGGCGGTGCTATGCCGGGCGCGTCCGCATATCGCTTCATCTTGGTCGGCGGGGAGGAGGAGGAGGAGGGCGGGCGATGCTCCGGAGATTGCATGACTGACCACGCATCCTCCGCCAGCGTCTGCAACGGGGCGTAGATATTTATTCCCCACTTTGGTTCAGCTCGGCTTTAGAGAGACGAGAAAACAGCTATGACAACGAGCAGCCAGTTGAGACTGCTTTGCTCTCGAGGCAATGCAACACGAAGTGGAGATTGAAAGACGATCCCGATAAGAACAAAATACCTTGAACTCCTCGAGTTCATTGTACGAGTGCTTGTGGAAGTTGTCGATGTCGGTGAGGATGAAGATTGCGCCAAGTGATGAGGCTGGAAGAACAGAGATGAACGACGGGCGGATATACTTCGTTACACTTTCAAAAATACCCCTGTTCTTGCCGAATACCACAAATTACTGCTTGCGCAATGTCGCGTGAATTAACTTTTGCCGCAAGCTCTGCGCGCGATTTGGCCACATTTTCAAAGATGCTAGCTTCAGAAAACATGGAAGGAATTTGTTTACTAGTAGCATATTTTTTCCGCTCGCGAGCTGATAGTGGATACTGCTATTTTGTGAATGTGAATCTTGCTTTCGATTTTGTTCAGCAATAAATTATTACCGAACAACGCGACGCATGACGCGACCGCAGCCGCACGCGCGAGTCTGTGCGGACGGCCGAACGGCCGATCGTCGTCCGACATTCGGGTCCCGACGGGAAGGGCGGCCTGATTCCGCGATGGAAGGGGTACTGTAACGAGAGTGACGTCATCGTAGCAACATTACATCAGTAGAGTTTTCCGGATAGCAGGAAAGAGAGTGTAGCAGAAATGGTAATGAAATGCACGAGTTGTAATTGTATAATGCTTGCTAATTGTATAATGCTTGACATGCTCCAGTTCATAAGGAAAATGTTGTACAGAAAAGCGTGAGGCTGCTACATTATGTAATTGCAATTATACAAATAGAGTTATCATGCGTACTTCAGAAACTAAGAGACAGCTTGCCAGGCTGCCTGCCACAGGAGTACTGCAGTTAGCAACAATCGCTGTGAAGCTCTCGCGACAAACATTCTTTTCAATAATATTATCGTAGGAATATTGCATAACTATCCAGTTTTTTTACATAAAACAGAATAAAATACTCCTCATAAAACTAGAAGGAGATACCTAGCTATTAGTCCTGTCGAAATACTGCACAGTCAATAGTACGGTAGCGCAACCACTAGATAGTTCGCACATCATACAGTAAGATTGCGGTGCGGAAAATGCTCTGTGAATCGGTGCCTATGAAGAGAGGGTGGACGGCGTATTATAGGACGGACAATTACTGTCGAAACTTTTTCGTCAAACCACCAACAAGAACAAGCGAAAGACATAATTAGCTGGCGAGCCTAGAGGTTCTTGTACGTATGAGAAGGGCGGCTCGCTAAGGGGGGGGGGGGGCAGTGCTTTCACTCTCGTCCTGACGATCTGCCAAAACTCATTCGCCCGCTCTCATCCCCCTTCTCCCTCTTTCCTCCATCCCTCTTACCTCTCCTTCTCTAGGTACCTCTCACTTCCTCTTCCCTCCTTCATCCCTCCATATCCCCCCTGCTCTCCGTACCGTCTTTGCCCGTTTCCCAACGGGGAGAGAAAAGCGAGAGTATGGATCGACGAGAGGGGAAGAGGAACGGCTAGAAAGGGGATATCGGGAAGGAGCTAATGAACTTGACGATTAGAGGATGAACGACGGGAAGAGGGGTGGACGAACCATTATTGTCATGCGATATGCCTGGGATTTGTTGAGTGAATACAACTCGGAATTATGCATCAGTCGCGGCTTGTATGCGAGCGGTATGAACAACAGTGATTTCGTCACCATAAGGCCGAAAACGAAAGATTACCTAATGCAGATACTGATCACATAGCTTATTTTTATCCTACATTGAAAATTATATGGCTGTGGTGCAATCGAGGTCCTGCTTGTAAAACTTTGTATACGTTTCGGAGGCTAGAACCACCCCGCCACCATGATCTCCCTCTACGATCCTATGGAATAATCTACAGATCCTTTGGAATAATTTATTAAAATTCCTGCAATCATACAAGGTGAGAGGAAACTTTGCTTGTTTTGTCCTTTCTTATCTGCAGATTGTCTCTACTGTCATGGCTACGGTACCGACTGCCCTCTTGTAATTCCAGTGCAAGAGTAGGTAACGTATGCGTAAGTGGCGAACTCCTCTTGCACTCCCAACCGATAGCGATCCTAAACAATTCGCTCTGAATTAGGCGATTATATGGGATGGGCGACAGATCTTGTCGGGAATAGCTCCGAAGAAGAGGGAGGTGGATAGGCTTTATGTGAGGAACCCCGCCCGAACGGGACTACCCATATAATTATCGAGGGGGGCTAATTATAATTTCACCGTTTATGATTTCAACATTACATTTTACATCCACACGACACGAACTTAGCATTGAAAGATAACAACTCGTAAATAAACACTTTCACTCTGTTAATTCTCTCTTCTTCCATCTTCCAGCACCATTCTGCAATACTTCCATCATTCTGCAATACCTCGATGCGCAAAGGTTGCCAGATCAGGATGGACTACTAGTTAGCTACCTTTGCTCAGCCCCCACACCCTTGCCCATCTCAACCTGTTGCCACGCATTATCAACCATCTTCTCTCCCCTTCCCTTCCTCATCCTCCATAGCCATAAGCAAGCACAGCTTATCGCCGCGGGCCATAAATCAACGTTCAGCGCGTTTTGAAGGGCACACGCAGCAGTAGATTTCATCGTTATCGTCCACTTCCTGCCTGGACTACTCGTGTGCTGCACCACCGCGGAGGTCGGGTCCACCTCACTCTAACTCTTCCTTGCACACTTCTGCTTTGGCTCACAACCTTTCATTTACTGCCACCTAAGCATGCTCCAACCGATAAAGCCATTGCAGACCATGCCCAACTAACGGTTCGATGTGGTTGCCCGTTATTCTCGCCCTGGTCGCGCAAAGAACGGTGTCCGTTCCCGTACGTGGAAACGAGCCGTGGACAGTCATCCTCTGCAAGTACAGGTCAGCTTGGTATCATATAATATTTATATAGTTCCAAGCGTTCTGACGTATTATGATGACCAGTGAAGACACATAAATCCTGGAAAGCATAAGAACATGCCAACCGCAAGCTGAGCTCGATTGCCTCTTGCAGTGACAAGGACCACGAGCCGCACTCACAAGCGTGGGTCAGGGAGTGGATGTACGGCGGGAATACCGGTAACCGCTCCATCTATCTCAATACTATCGTTGAAATGTCGTATCCATGCATCATCTAGGCTAGTGGCATTCTTCCCGCTCCAGAATCGATCGCTTCGATGTTCTACTCCATGTCCAACGGCGTCTACACGATCGAGGAAACGAACGTCTCCGAGTGGGTCAAGGTTGGCTTCCAATTCAGCATTGTAGTAGAGCGAAATGTAACCGCTGTGCCAGATGCCGTGGTCCCGTACCGATGTAATCGAGCGCATCAGGGCTGAGAGGAACGCCACGCGGACCGACACCACCGCAGAGCTGTTTGCGGTTCGAAATTTATTGATCTTGGTGTCTAACCAAACCCTGGTTCATGAGTTTTGCTAATGGTGTTGAGGAAAATGCTCCGTCAGTTGCCTCATTCCTAACTACGACGAGACTGCGGGGCGGCATGAAGAGAGTGCAGACAAAGTAGATAGGAATGAAACGACTGACGGAACGTTTTCAACAATACTATTCTCCGGCAGCTGTTCGACAAGACGAAGCAGCTCTGCGCCGACCATGCCGCCTCCCTGGGCGTTCCCGTGCGACCGCGGCGCATCACTCTCCTGAACAGGTCCCCTACCGATCCTTGGACCTGCCAGATGCATTGATCAATACTCAGCTAACGCCATATCTAACGACTATCGCTGTATTTGAAAATCAATGCTACTCTATGACTAATACTATCGCAGATATTGCTGAGGAATGAGCTCCCTAGGTACGTTATGGCTTACTCGTTGTAACCGACGGAGACTATCTATCCTTCAGCGAGAGTACGGCTGTGTTCGGTCGTTCGAGCGGCGTTCTCCTCTCCCCCCGCATGACGTACTCGGCAGCCCTCGTCCACGAGATGGTACACAGCATGAACATCGGACACTCGTATTCCGAAGACCTGCGAAAGGTTTCGCTTTTCTTCGTTTTACGGTAATCGTGTTCTTCGTTTCTACCTAGTAGATATTATAGATAGTCTCACCAAACACAGCATTCCAAGCGTCATAACAGCGAATAGCGGTTTCCGAGCATAGGATCTGATCCTGTCAGCGAACCAGTGAACGTAAAGTTATGAATTTAAATACTTAAGTTCGTCTCTATGAATTCTAACACCTCCGAAAATTTGGTGCAGATCGGTTTAGCCACTCTTGAGAAAATTCAAAAAATGGTTGTCAATTCGTTATTAGACCCATTATTTACCGGGCGGAATGCTGTGCAAACACGACTTTAATGAGGTTTTAATGGGGTAATACTAAAACACGTTTTAATCAGGTCTTCCCGCACGGCTCACTGGGCGAGTACGGCGACCGCTACGACCTGATGTCGACCGCGAACGCGTGGATGCACGCGTCGCGGTTCGGCTGGGCGGGCCCGGGACTGGCGGGACCGCACCTCGACTACCTCGGCTGGCTGCCGGCTGACCGTCTCCGCTACTTTGGAGGGTCTCCGATTCATTCACTCGATTATTGATCGCATTCAAGAGACAACGACGCTGTCCTTGCAGGAGCCAAGGCGTAGAGACGCTGGTTCTGTCTTCGCTGTCGGTGCCGCATGCAAAGACCAAGGGTTTGCTATAAGTTACAATCAAACGCTATCCTTTCTTCTGACTATCCGTGCTTAACGTGGATCCTTCGGTAAAATGTCCAATCAGGAACCTTGCTCGTCATGCTTCCCTATGACCGTGATGAGGGAGCGAATGTGTACACGGTGGAGTACCGCACGCGGAACGGAAGCGACGTTGGCATAAGACAGGTTCGCTTGGGTTGAAAACGAGGAAGACTTTGAGATTATTAGAGAACAGAAAAGATGATTTATTTGAGTCATTTGTCTCGATACTTGACCAACAGCGAAGCGGTGTTGTTGATGAGGAAAGGAAGTAACTGTCTATGTAGGATTGAACGCAGAAGCGGATCTAATAATATAGTTAGTCAAGAATGCGAAAGAAAGATTGCTCAATAAGCCGGCAGTGCTGATACATCACGTCAAGAAGGTGGGCGACTCCTTCTACTCGTATCTCGTCTCGCACCGGGGATTCGACGAACTGACAGAGGGAACGGAATGGGTATCCCCTTATGCTGCACTAATTTTGCTCTATGTTCCAGTTTCCAGTTTTACAACTTTTATCAGGACTAACAGTGGATGGGGATCCAAGGGCTTTGATAGGGATGGGAGAGGTTAAAAACTTCGAATCTTCTTCAAAAACCCACTCAGTCCGAGTTGCCATAGAATCTTGAGTAGTCCTCTCGATCCTGGTCATGCTAGTTTCAAGTTCAAGTTTTACGCTCTTTATCAATATCAGCAGGGCAGGGACCATGACGAATGTGCTTGACGAATGAATAAAAAGCTATATGTTATTCCAATTTAATCTATGAAATATATCCAACTATACGTTGTCCGTGACGAATGGGCTTGACTAAAATCAGTAAAAAACATTCAGGTCCGCTTCACGTCCGGCGGCCTACTACGCGTTCGCATTGACAGCATCGTGTCGGAGTCGGACATCGTCATTACCCTCACCTCCACCTTCGACCCGGTATGCTCCAGCTCATTTACGGAACCATCAGTAGCTATAGTAGAGAAAAATGAAAGATATAATCGTTCCGGTCGGAGCGCCGATTCCGGTACCTTTCAAACTGATCTTACCTAATCTTACCTAATTCACTAATGCACTATGCGAAGCTCTAGGTATTGCTACTGATCACAAAAAGCTATCTGTGTTGCTGATAGTGAAAAAATCGCTAAACACCGTAGGGGCGGAATCACGAATTGTACGTTCCGATTTTCTAGACTATGCTGTGAATATGCTGCTATCTTTCAGACGCGCTGCCTTCCCAACGAACGGCAAGTCGAAATATCATCGGAGAAGCAGTCGATCCTCGAGTACACCAATCTCTTCAAGCTCAAATACGTGTTCGACAAGGGTAGCGAAGCGGCAGACGTGTCGCACGTCTGCTTACCGAAGGACGGAACGCTAACCGCGGAAGCCAAGGAGCAAGCGAGAGGCCGAGCTCGCTTCTTCGAGAGGCAAGAAGCATTTGATACTTACTAGAAATGTGCAGACAACGAACGATTATGTTCCATGCATCATTCTTTTAAGAGACGCGTCTCGTCGCCAAAAGTAATGAAACGTATTGGCCAGAATGACCAGTCTGCACAACTCTGATATTTACACAGACTACTTGGGCTAAGCATATCTTTCTTTGTATGAATCCTATCAAAGCGATGACTACGCCGTTGTCAGGCGTACGTGGGGTCAGAACGAATGCGTGGAGGGACGCGTGTGGCGGGCGGTCGACCCGTACGACTACGTCTGCGTCCCTCCGCATAGGCGAGCTCCTGACATGTCTTTTTCATCCTCTAAATAGAGCAAGTCCTTTCTAATGCTCCAGTTTGCCAGTGATTTAGTGATTCCTAGTGATTGTAGTAAAACCATGTTTCCAGGGTGGCCGAGACGCGTCGGGCGGTCGCGTCGCGGTCGAAGACGGGTGCATGCCCGCGCCTCTTCACGCGACGGCTGGCCCACGACAAGGACCTGGCCTGTGTTACGGGTAAGGGGTTCGATAGATTTAGGCACTAAATAATACAAATTCTTTAGCCATGTATGACCACTGAAAAAAGAAGCATGATCGAGAACAACATAGCTTCATTATCAATTGATCGTGAAACATTACCAGCGAAAAGATGCAAATGAAAGGCTGTAAACCTAATGAATGACTTCAGCACACGAACGAGCTCGGGTCATCGCGGAGAACCGGTCGGCCCGCCGTCACTACAAGCACGCGGCATTCTTCAACGGGCACGATGACCTGGTTAGGCTGCCGTAATCGATACTACGTATTCATTCACACAAATCTAATAAGACCTAGATTATTGAGAGCTAATCACTGCGCTCGAGAGAAATCTTGAAGTTGATTATTTTAATAAATTATCCTATCAGGATAAAGAATAACTGGTAAAGCGTGTTGCGGTAGACGACGTGGTCTGCTGTTGTCGCATTGGTTTGCTGTCTGTGTTCTTGCTACCGGATAAAATATTGAACCCTTTCTTTGTTGCTTCACAGACCGATTATTACGTTCACTTTATTAGATTAGCCCGCAAAGGGCGCGACAATATCATGAGTTATTGCAGTGGCAGTGGATAGGGTAGGGACAAATATAAAGCGATAAGTGATGTTGGGGCACGCCGAATCAGGAACTACGAAGCATTAGATGGGCTGAAAGAAATACATGAGACAAGGGAGAAAGACTCAATCGAGGACAAGGCGAGCCTACGAGGGACTACAAACTCTAGCGATTTACGGCGGGGATAGCTAGGACGTGGGATCCTATG
>LS846039.1:795954-806737 GCA_900490955.1 Micoletzkya japonica | reverse complement strand
TCTCCGCCTTCAGCTCGTCGTTCTCCGTCTCGAGCACCTCAACCAGGAGTTTCGTCAATTCCGGAAGATGGCCACGTTTGTCGTCGTCACACTGGCTGACAATCAGACTAGACGATCAAAGGGGTGGTGAAAGGGAGAAGAAAGCTTTGTATGTGGTTTAGTGATGACAGCAGAACAGAAACACGTCATTCAGACTGTGGAGTAGCGCCAAAAATCTAATCAACAGCAATGCCCTCGACAGTATAGATACACGTCGTAGATATTCACCTGAACCCGCCTCGACCGGTACTCAAAGACGGCCCTCCGATTGGCCCGGCATCGCTTCGCCGCCTCGTTGTTGCGGCGGCGACGGTCGATGTACGCCTGCTGCAAGAGATCAACGATCAGCAAACTGTTGGCAAGCTGCCAAGTGGCATTTATTCAAGCATCCAGAGTATCGTAAGCCTAGAGCTGATGAACTGTCAAAGCCGGCAATGAGTGTGAGTATGGTTCAACGAAGAGCTGGTGCTTTAGCAAGAACAGGTAGGAGTTATTCTGCTGACGGGATTTATCGGCCATATCATGAAACACCGCTCACCCTCTTGGGATCCGTATCACTGAGTGTCTCTCCCGAGTGGGAGCCCGATCCGAGAGGAGACAGCGAGGAGGAGGAGGCGGCCGACTCGTTGTCCGATTTGGAGGATGAGGAGGACAGGATCAGGTCCTGAACGGAATTAGTAGATTACGGTGGTTTGTGATCGTGGAGAGCGATCATGACGTCTATGAAGTATAAAATGCAGCGGATTTCCGATTCCGGCTATTCGTCCTCCGCTTACTATAGCACTTTCCCATATGCCACTTTTTGCCACTTTTTTCGTTTGCTTTTCAATATAAATCGCTTTCGCTTTTCTGAAAGCGTTAGAATGGTGCGTTTCCCTTCGTCTAGTAGACACTCACCCTGGGCGGGCTGTTGAGGCGACTCCAGTGCTCCGTCGACGTGTGCGGCACGTTGGGCGAGGTGTTGCGCTTTGAGAGGATGGCCCCGAGGAGGGACGACGACGAGGGCGTGGAGGGACACGAGGGACGTGGACGGGCTGAGCAGAGTAGATACAGGGAATGGGGAGACGAATTGACGTTCGTATCTTATTATGTTGTAGGATACTGTCGTGAATAAAAGGAAAGCTGGAAAGTAGTGTTCTATTTTGAAACTTGTTACGGTTATGTTGTTCATGGTCTCTATGTATATCCCTGTATCAATAGAAGCATGAAACATAACTGATAAAAAGACTCAAAAAGAGAATCTTACTGGAGAGCTGGGTGAAACTCACAAAGGTCGCTGCTCGAGTCGGGGGAGATACGAGAGGGACTGCGCTTGATTACGGAGTCCTTGTGGAAGGGTTGGAAGGCGGAGGAGGAGGAGGAGAAGAGGGACGACGAGGGAAGAAGGAGGGAAGAGGAGGGCAGGAGAAGGGAGGAGGACGAAGAGGAAGAAGAGGGAGCAATCGGCATCGACGGTACGGTACCGGGTAAGGGAAGGGTCAGCTGCAACGGGGGGTTAAGTGCGTTTTCATGATTTACAGTTCTAATTTGCACATATTTATATTAGACGAGATAAATGAGTGAAAAGGTGGACTGCAAAGAATGCCGTAAGCGCACTGTATGGGGGCTAACAAGCACTTGATCACTGCGAAACGCAAGGAGAAATGGCCACAGGCAATGAATCAACCGCCGGCTAATCGTCTGATAGCCCTGCCCCTTCCAACCCCCTTTGGCCTCATTTCCGTGCCCTGGGGGCAGATGCGACAAAAGAGCCCCCGGTCACAGCGCGGAGGCAGATGTCTGACCCATTTGCAGCCTCGGTTGAACAAGGATACTGTAGCTCTGACTAGATAGCCTTTTTCATGCATTTTGCTGTAGCTCTTTTTCCACTGTGTCATTATTACTACGTAAATATGCATCTAATATACTTTCCTTATGCTTAGTTTCTACATGATGAAAAAGTGATGGAAAGGAAAATTGAATTTAGGGCTATGATAAGGTACCTAGCTTATAAGGATGGAATAAAAGGGAGACGGCCAGAATACCGGTGACTTACCTGCTGTTGAATGGCAGCATGGAGCTGGGCTAGTTGGAGCATAGGGAGGGCGGAGTGGGAGAGGGAAGAGGAGGAGGAGGAGGAGGAAGTGGAGGACGAGGAGAAGTTGATCACTGAACGATGGGGAGCGTAGACCGCCTGGAAGAAGTCATTATTTACCATTCACGGGATAAATAAATCCTTAACTAATCGGCCACTTTTTCACATCAGTTCATCAACTGAACGCGGAAAGTGATATACTACTTGATGTGCTGGGCGAAATTGCCCAAGCCCGTTACGATGCTTATCAACCCGCAATCCCCGTTCCCTCCTTACCGGTATCTTGTTCGGCGCCGCGTCACACGGAGTGGCCGAGGCCGACGGCATGGCCGGTATGTCGGCCAGCACGTTGGCCGGACTGCAAAGTTGCATATTCAAAGATCAAAGATCAAAGATCAAGGGCCAGAGATCAGAGACTAGACTCTAGTACCGTATCTGCGGTCCGAGCATCGAGTCGGCGGCGGTCCGCGATTCGAGCTTCGACTTGAGCGCATGGTTCTCGCGGGAGAGCGACAGTAGGCGCTGCTCGATTGTCTGTAAGATCAAAGATCAAAGATCAAAGTTCAAAGTTCAAAGTTCAGAGTTCAATCAAACTACACACGTTCTCGGGCAGCCGCCGCTTCTCCCGGGTCCTCTGGCGCTGGCTGTCGCCGCTCGTCCGCCGCCGCTTCTCCCACACTTCGTCTTCTCTGAACAGATCAAAGATCAAAGATCAAAGACCAAAGATCGCAGTTCAGCGATGATTCAAGCTTGCATCCTGTTTGCCTTGTTTTGCTTTCTCCCCCCCCCCCTCTCTTAGACCGGGATCCGACCAGCCGGTTCACAAGCCCTTTGAGCCCCCTCTACCCTCGTTTTTCTCCCCTTTTAGCTCTCCTCTCACTTTTGCTATTTTCGCTTGCACTGAGATCCCGTAGAACACATCAACAAAAACGTGACCCATTGGTTGTGGCCTGACGTATATTATAAATGCCTCCCTAACATAGTCTTCTGATGGTGTTTTGATGGTCAGTTAATGCTAAACTTCTTTATTTTCATCGAAAACTCGAATGAACTGCCCCTCGGGATGAAATCACAGCCAGTTTTCGATAGGGTCAGAGGCCGGGTGGTTGCCAAAAGTGGGACAGGCTGACCAGTCAATCCCTCAATCCCCCCCTACAAGGGACAGTCCGGGTCCAGTTCAGTGTCGGCATAACAATTGTCCGCTTTTTTCGAAGAGCATGGCCCGAGGGGGGAACAGGCGATAAACGGTCAGCGATTACGACTTAGTGTGGTGATTGAGCCATCGGGGGAAAGCGAGGGTTGGGCAGGGAAATTTTTAATTGTATGCGGATGCTGAAATTCGTGAATACGTTCACTGCAAGCTGACAACTGTAAGAACAGCTGAGGAAAGCCAAGAGCATTGAGACTAATACCATTCAATTAGAATGCGACTAGCGGATGTAGCTTTCATGCTCTCCATCTCTCTTTCTTTTCATTCTTCTATGCTATTTCGCCAGTTATATTAGCACTTCGACAACCGTGTTGATATAAAGAATGAGATAAATATTAAAACGTTCAACTAGTCATCATTACTCCGATGCTCGAGACGGATGCTGCATAATATTCGACCATATCCATATTCGTAATCTACCATACTCCGACTACTGTATTCATTATACTGTACCCCTTCTACCGTACCTCGGAGAGAAGCCCTCGCTCGAGTTGGAGTCGTCGTGGCAGACGACCGATAGCGACTCGGCCATCGATGAGGGCGACGAGTCCATCTGGAGATTACGGTAGGGTGGGGGTACGGTAGGAGGGTTACTGTACGCGACACGGACACGGTATGTAACGGCAGTGAGAACCAATATAATAGATATAAGGGATGCTTGTCAGAGTTCTTATGATTTGATTTGATGCAGAGAAACATGCGCTGGTGTATAAAAGTATTAACAAATTATATATTGCGCACTAATGAAGCGTGCAAAAATTAGAACACAATGCGATTCAAACATAGAACTGAATAATGGGTAGACGAAAAAGCTACGAACAGTTATAGATGCAGGCTGCAGATCTTTAGATAACGACTAAATGTAAATTCAAAGTTTGGTACACTTGTTGATCTGCGTCCATGCGTAGGTCAGTCAAACTATATTATGGGAAAGATTTGACAAAGTAAAGTTTACCATAAGAAGCTTGGGTGCTTCGCTATATGCTACAGTAAGATTAATCAGAGCGACAATGGAGGACTGTGTACTAGAGTACAGTAGACGCAGTTGCGGAATTGAGACGGAACGAAATAGAGAGGGAAAGCGGGATTGCGACATGGTATGAAGGGGAAAGGAGGGACGGAGGTAAGAGGGAGAGAGAATGACCCGATTGGAGAAGACGAAAGATCCGGGAGGGACCTCCTTTCCATTTCGTCCGTGCGACCGGTTGGAGAAGGAGAGAGAGAAAGGAGGGGAGGAGGGAAGATTCGGAGGGAAATGAAGAGAGGAGGGACAGAGAAGAGAGAAAGTAAGAGGGAGAGAGTGAAAGGGATTGAGGATGATGACTAGGACCAGGGAAAGAAGACTCACACGGAACCCCATTGGGGAGTAATTGGATGGTAGACCGAGACTGAGAGAGTTAGGTACGGGGGGGGGGCTTTGCCACTTTCATTGGGGGGAAAGCGATCGGGATGAAGCTACTACGTGCGAGAAGTAGACTACAACAGGTCAGGCGGAACATCCACCTCTTCGATGGCATTAGATATACGAAATATTCGGTGTTCGTGAAGGAAACCGGTTTACGTAGAAGCAGATCAGACTATCGCCATTGCCTAGAGCTGGGCATTGCGCGTCCTGATCACGACACATAGTCTACCGTATGTCCTAATGAAAACACTAAAAGGGTTTTGGAATCTCGTACACACACGTAGGTACAGTAAATAAATGTGACTGGTCTAACTCGGTCTATCTCGCAAATGTTGGGTTTCGCCACCCGAATACAAGAGTGAAAGACGAGATCAGAACAAAGCGAAGCGAAATCACCGTAGTCCAGTCTTGGACACGTCCTGTAAACTCTTACGTTCCCCCGTCCTAAGCAGGCCACGGTCATTTAACCTCAAAGGAGAGTCCGGAGGGCCATTGAGGACCCTGAGGGGAAGGGGAGGGGGAATGCCCTGGGGGACAGACAACAGTTGTGACCAGTACTCTGCGCCGCTCTTGGAGAGTTCTCTCTCTCCACCCTCTTACCAGTTCGAATGACCTATTTCATAATCTGCGTGTGAGGACTGGATAGAGCGTTCGGATAGAGAATAGAGGCCTAGCGGGGACGATTTCACGGTTGCCGTGCAAACGGTTTAGACGTACACTTTGTAACCATGGTTGAGTAAAGTCAGTTGCCTCATTTATCTTTTCAGAAACGCGGTATGAAGAGAGTGCAGACAAGGCAGGAATGAGTTCAGTGACGGAACTCTTTCGTCTTTAGTATACTAATACTGTATACAGAGAGGGAGGGCTACGGAGAGGCGTCAAGCTTGCCGTTCGTATCGGGTGATTAGAAAGAAAAGGTTAAAAAGAAGGTTAAACGCTCCCTCATCATGATGAGATCATGCGCACTGTGGCAAGTGATGCGGCACAGATAATAGAGTAGCCAATTACACTTTGGAGATGTTTAGCTAGATAATAGCAAACATTGCTGTATCTACTGCAAGCAAAGTACTAAGCTGAAATTTAAAAAAAAGTATGGAGAAGACTCGATTGCGTTTTTATAAGACACCGAATAAAAGATGAAAACGATGGCCCAAGACATGCATCAGCGCAGTGTTGGGAATTCAAATTGCAGATATAATGGCGAACTTCCGAAGTTATAAATCTGTTTTACGAGTTACGTTCTTTCTGGCATCCTCTGCCATTCTCCTCTAGATCAAGGTAAATATCTTAGAGACTGAATACTTTTTGAGATCATACTCAAGACACTGCCACATAGGGCATCTTAGCATTTGTGACGCTAGAGGTACTGGAATCGGAAAATTTTCGTCGGTAAACAACAGAGATCAACGCATTGCGTCGCGCAACCCAGTCACTTCATATTGGGGGGGGGGCGAACCGAAAATCTCGCAGCAGCAATCGAAACTCGCCACACGGTGCGAACTGTGACAAGACAAAGAGGGTTGAGAGGGAGGGACGCGGTCTATCTATCTTGAAGAGGAGAGAGGGGGAGGGAGGGAGGGAGGGAGGGAGGGAGATTGAAAGGGAGTAATCGAACAGTAATCACGACTTCCTGACGCGTCCTTGGATCAGGGCACAGGTATGATCGAGTCCCCGATCAGTCCCCCTGTACCTATACATGGAAAATTCCTAAACAAAAGTTCAAACAAAATGCTCGTTTAATGTGTTAGCAAAGCACTCATTTAAAACACACTCACAAAAAAGCAGAGTATTTTACCGTAATGCACGATGATGTTATGCCAAAGATATTGAGGGCTGCGACGAGGGATAAGCCAGAAAGGGGGTTGGAAGGTATTAGAACAGGACCTATCTGATCCCACTGCTCTCGCACAATGGGAAGGGCGCCCTATCTCCACCCGTCCATCCAGGACCCCCTCAGGCTGTAAACCTAGATAGGTGGGCCACAGGCGTCTGTCGGCAAATCGAGCGAGAGACTCTCTCTCGCTCTCTACCGGGTGGGGGGAGAGGGGAGAGGGGAGAGGGGAGAAATAGAGAGAACGAGGGTTCCCGGAGGGCAGACTATCTCCCCTTCCAGGGCCAAAAGACACTGTGTGTACCGTCCCCCGGAAGGAAGGAAGAGCAAATACAAGAAGAGAAGAGAAGGGAAGGGAAGGGACGGTGCCTGAGGGGGGCAGAGGGCCGAGAGCAAATAAATAGGAGTGACCAGAGGGCATTTGGGGAGGGGGAATTAATACGAATTAATACGATTACATGATTTTCTGTTCAAAGAGTCTCTACCAAACAGAGAACATTTGGAAAGGAAACGTTGTAGGATTTTAACAAATGTATGAGGAGGGAATTTTTCGGATTTATAATTATCGATCGTGTGCGATTGCCAGGGGAAAGAGGGAAGAATGGAATAGATGGTGTCTGACTTTTGTGTTTCATATCATAATGGTTGTTATTTTTAGTTATTGGCTTATTAGACTCCCTCACTAGTAGCAGGGGGGGGTCGACCTCAAGAAATTCGAAAATGCCCAAGTAAGGTTCTGTTCTTCTTTCTCACGCGAATCGCCCTTGAAACTCGACGCGAAGTATAGTGCAAAAAGTGACAGAGGGTGCTCCGCTTTTTACACCATTTTTTTGCCCATTTGAGAGACGTCGACGTTACCTAGAGCAGAAAGATGTGCAGAGAAGATAGATGTTGGGGCAACTTATGAAAATGGCGGGAAAGGAATTATGCTACGGTAGTGAGGGTACTAATATGTGAAATATTGAAAAGTCATGGAGGGCTTATTTTAGGCTGTTAAAAAATAAGCAAACGAATAGGGAAGAATGATGGGCAGACGAGAATGAGCGGGGAACGGAGGGGACCTTCCATGCACACGGAGGCTGGATACACAAAAAAAGAGTGAAAAGAGACGGAGGGAGGGGAGGGAACGATTGAGAGCGAAAGGGAAGGGTCAGTTTGCACCCCCTGAGGGTCGTCTGTGCGGCCGTTTAGAGAAGCGAAGAGAAGAAGGAGGGAAAGAGTCAACGAGAGCAGAGGAACCTGGGGGTCTGTTGGGGCAGACCGTACGCGAAGTGGACACCAAGAGATCACTAACAAAACATGACTTACCGATTATATCTAACTGCTGATTATTATGCCAAGCTCAGATTAATTTTTAGAATCGTATTTTAGAAAAAGCCTGGTCTGTGCTACCAAAAATAATCCTGAGACTGCTGCACAACGTTCAGCTTCCGAACGGTTCCCTAATACAGCATGGTTGAAACACATCCCTACCGGGTTCCGGGTCGAGAGTGAAAGGGGGAGTGCGAGTGGAAGTAGTAGAGGAAAGCGAAAGGAGGCTAATGGTCAGAGCCGGAGGGATCATATCCGCTTTTTAGAGAAGAGGAGAATAGGAGAGAAAAGGCGGATGCGAAGGTGAAGGAGAGCGAGAGTTAGAGGGGACGGGGGGGGGGGCCAGGATAGTAGAGTTTGAAAACCAAGCGCGCTTATATAGCGTATTTATCGTCTGACTCTCTTCATTCTTCCATGCTCCTAATAACTCTCTCGGCTCATAATGTGATTATCATAACAGGCTTGGTTTGCAAGAACCCCCATTAGGAAGCGAACAAGATGCTGATCGGGATATGATTAGATGAAGGCCAGGCAGTTTCCCAGATACCGCTAAAAAATAAGAACGCATAAACGTGGATCCGCTTATTTGGCTAAGGATTCGACAAACGATCCCCACCGAAGTTCGTGCCAAGATTCGCAAAGTACATTCAGCCAAGCAATCCCACCACCTACCGTAACCCAATTCGTTTCCTCCGGGCTCCCGAGCGGAAAAGCTGCAGCGCAGGGACTAAGGAGACACGAACCTGTCGCCGGGGGGCTCTTTCACTCTCAGCGAGGAAGGGAGAGGGGCGATGACCCAGTCGAAAGGGAAAGATTGGGGTCAGACGGAGAGCGAAAGTGCCAGTGGGAAATGGGATGGGCGAGGGATGGGGGATGCTACGGGGGATCTAGAGATGAGAAGGATTACTGTAAGCTATTCACATTCTCACCGAATGGTCCTCCTTTAGCAGTAGGTACGGTAATATCAAAGCTGTAATGGCTACTGAATTCTTGAAATGATGAGAAGAATAACTGCTGCAGACGGATTAGGGATGAGGGGTGAGGCTGTGGCACACTATAGGTGTTTCATGGGAATATTATTGCCTATGGTTCTATAAGATAAGCATATTATGGCTGCTATTTATCTGTTGGAGTGGAGGAGTTATGGTTGAGGAAAATCTTCCGTCAGTTGTCTCATTCCTACTTCTGACGAGAGAGCGAAGCGGTGTGAAGAGAGTGCAGACAAAGTAGGAATGAGTTTACTGACGGAACTTTTTCGTCAATAATATTGAAGTGCAGATTGCAAAGCGGTCAAGAAGGGAGAATAATGAATGCCGACCCGCCTGTTGCCCCATAGGGTTTTGGCCCTCCCATATATTGCTTATTTCCCTCCGTCTCTCCCTCCCCCGCCCCCCTCCCTTGACCCCTCCCAACCGCTTCATCTCCTTTCGTGTTGCTCTCTCTCTCGTTGTTTACGCCTACGGGCATATCATTATGGCCCCCCTCCTCCCTGCCAGTCTCGACTTGGCACTGGGTCAGCGAGGTCGAGAGGGACAGAGGGAATAGAGAGGGGGACGGGGGAGCAGGGAGAGGGAGAGAACCCTTTGAGGACAACAACAGTCTTATCGCCTCGTTGGGGATAGATGCGGAGTGGCATGTAGGAGTTGAGAGAGAGAGAGAGGAGTAAACAGAGTTTGAAGGGAATGGAAGCGGAGGAGGGCTGGAAGGAGGAGGGAGTACTGTAGAGTCAAGCCGGGGATTTCGGCCATATTCACGGAATGAGCTGCACGAGAGGCTTTCGGAATAAATTGAAATGGGCAAAAATTCTGATATTACAGCAAATATTACGAGCTAAACGTAGAGCTGATAGTTATGCTTTTTGACGTTCTACAACGGTTGAGTGTAAAGTTTGTCCATAATTGCTTGTTTTTTCAAGTGCTCTCATTTCCGATACGGTGGCAATCTTTAGCATTTATCGATCAGCTACCAGTATTGCAGCACGGCAGTAAAATTGTACATATAGTGTTCGTCAAATAAGCGGTTGAAAGATTTTTGAAAAGCTTGAAAACACTGGTAAGATTGTAGTCATAGATAGCGTGTATTGCTCTAGATTCCGATAAAGAGCTATGATATAAAATTAAATATTTTCGCATATGAAGCACATACAATAAAGCTATTTACTGGAAGAAAAAGCTCCGTTTCTGCATATCGTTTTCTCAACAAAAAAAACTAGAATACACTAAAAAATAATGCTCTCAGATCCTCTGCGCCTGCGGTATTCCGTTGCGTTTGTTGAAGCTCCTGCAGTAATTTCTGATTTTACCAGGAAACCTTCCACACATTTACTTCTTACTACACGGAACATTCCACTAGTTCACCAAAAATTGTGCCAAACGCCTACATACACCATATACCTTAGATGCCAGCAATATCGTGCCAACCAACCTGAACATCATGGTGCTCTTCCTCTGCGGCTGCTCCCTCACCATCATTCCCCCGATGAACCCCGCCCTTGTCCGTTTGTCGTTCTTGTACTTGTCGATCCGCCACTTTGGCTTCTGAATAGCGTATCATGTAGCTTTCGCGAAACTCGAAATTGGCATAACCTCTGAAGCAAAAGTGCAGGCAAAGGCAGGACTGATAATGAGCATTCATATATGTCTATAGACATAGTAAAATAAATAATGGCAGTTTCAGAATAGCTTCGGGTGTAGGCAAAACGATTAAAGGAAATATCCCACGAAAAAAATCGTTGTTGAGTTATTCGTTGGAAACAATGTAAAATGGGAAAGACAACGAGATGGTCAAAAATCGCGATCAGAATTGGTTCTCTAGGCCTTAGTACATCCATCTGAATGTGCGAGATACGGTAATCTCGTGGGGTAGTTTGTAGTCTAGACCGTCTATCTACATAACCCCTGGCAATGCCTGTTC
>LS846039.1:763987-795131 GCA_900490955.1 Micoletzkya japonica | reverse complement strand
GGAAGGGAAGAGCTAGGGAAGAGGCGGGGGTATGTAAATGTGAGAGCGGTCGAGATCAGGCAATGCCACTGGGTGTATTTAGGGGAGAAGAGTGTTTGATTAAACTACAAATTACCCCACGAGATTACCGTATCTCGCACATTCAGATGGACGTAGTAAGGCCTAGAGAAACAATTCGGATCGGGATTTTTGACCATCTAGTTGTCTAGCCCATTTTACACTGTTTCCAACGAATAACTCAACAACGATTTTTTCGTGGGACATTTCCTTTAAGTATTGTAACTATCCCCTCCCCCTTCATTTGTAGGTATAACCCCTCACCCGTCTATGGTTCATCCTGGTGGAGACCCAGCCTGCTATTCGCACGGAGACGATGACGACTGCTAGAAGGCCGGCTGTACCGTAGACGACCCAGCGGGGGACGGAGGAACGACGGAGGGACGGCTGAGGGGAGAGGAGGGAATACGGGTGGAGGAAAGATTGATTTCTATATTATTACAATTTTCGATAATAATGCTATATGTAAGAGCGTCTAGAGATGCGAGGGGGAGTATTATTTAGAGGGGCAGTGTTCTGCTGACAAGAGAGCGAAGCGGCAGGACACAGTGCAGACAAAGTAGGAATGCCGGTTACTGACGGAACGTTTTGCTCAAGAGTATCGGTAGCCACTGACCACTCCGTTTGCGTTGTATCCCTTCACCAGTCTGACTGATGACTGGATGGAGGCCTTGAGCGCGTCCAGGAAGGAGCGACGAGAGGGCAGAAATTGGGCGATGGAGTGGCGGGAGAGGTGCGACAGCCGGCGACTGCAAATGTTCTTTTTTAGGTTTATATTCTTTAATATTTATAATTTATAGTGTCTTATATAAATATTAATGAGAAAAAAATGAGAAACGGCGACCAGGCACTTCAGATATTTATTTTTGCTTATCTTTTTGCTCTATTCCTATAATCTTCACTATATTTATAAAGGGCTGGCAAGGGCTACAGCTTGAAAGTATTATTTACGTGTAGTAGGGCACTAGGACGGGCCGATGGAGATGGGCCGGGTGCCAGGATCTGAATGGCAGAGACGTTGTTTATCCCGCCCATCTTGAACGTTTTTCAAGATAACTAAAAAATGAACACCAGAACCCAGTCATCCTTATTAGGAGTAGCTTCGGATAGACTTCTCTCTCTTTAGCTTGTCGATATTCAGGGGTGCGCAACTTTTATTCCACTGTAGCATAGACGATACGATCAACGTCTACCGTATTGTATTCTGCTATACATAATCTAGTGGAATAAACCGATCCGTCCGTTTCTTCCGTTCCAAAATGAGTCCAATTCTCTCATTTTTGCGCACTCTGTCGCCTTACATTCGGAATGATTTTCCCACGGATCTTTTTAATCCACTATATCTATGGTATATACTATCTATAGTCTACCGTATGAGTAGGAAGAGTATGTCCGCGGGCGCGGCGTCGTCCCAGTGTTCGTCGAGGAGGCGGGCGAATTCGAGGGAGGAGGAGAGGAAGGAGGGCGGACGGGAGGAGAGCGGAGACTGCTCCAGATAGGGAGAACAGGTCAGCAGACTGCAAGATCGACGGATCAGTATCATTAGTTGTTGCTTATCGGTTATTGTTTCCCAGAAGATCAACTATAGATATTATTGAAGAGATTCTTCAGGTAAGTCATGTATACTTTATCGGGAACTTAGAGCGATCAATCTTCTACATTTAGAAAGAAATAAGCATTTAATAATAGTAAGCATAAAAGCATAAAATAATAATATTCAATAAAAATTAAATATTATTATTTTAAAATCTCAAAATGAAGTCCGACCCGTGGAGCGAAGCGACGTCTACGAGGACGATGCCTATGCGGGGACGGACATCCTCACAGAAGGGCTGACAGAAGGAGGAGGAGAAGTTCGAGGAGAAGACCACGAAGTCAAGCAGTTCTACCTGCGGAAAGAGATGGAGAGAATGTAAAAAGAATAGCCGAAATATTTGATCGATGCAGAGGAGAAGCTGTTTTCAGATATGAGAGTAATGAAGAGACGAAGGAAACGAGAGAAATCTTTGAACAGCTTTTTCTAAGCAACGACGAAATTTCATAGTTTCAACTTTTTCACTCGGAAGTCAGGACACCGAGAGTTACTCAATAATGTCAAAAACATCTGGTCAGGAAATGGTCGGAGGGGGGGTTGAATTAAAAACATCTTCCCGGAGATTTAGTGGGATTACTGACTAGGTATGTTGAGTTTAGATAGAATTATATTTAGAACATTTTGATTGTGTATTCGACGCTCATTTTGTTGTTAAAATACGCAACATAACGCTTCTGTCAGTTTGCTTCAAGAAGGACGCGGACTTTTTTAGCTATTCAAGCTTTTAGTTTGCCTCATCAAGCTTTTAGTTTGCCTCACCTCGGTTCGAGATAGAAGGCCCGACGGATCACAGAGATACGGTACCTTGAATGGTTGAGCTTCAAAACTACAATACTACAAACCATACAAATTAACCAGTTGAACCCCGAGTTACCTTATGATAATTGATCTGACAGTAGATATTGAAGGTATTGGAGTACGGTAGGGGATAGTCACAAGGCGCTACGGCGTGTTGAGAAGGCAGGGCCTGTAACGGTTACGGTAAATACGAGTATTGATCCGCTCTCCAGCTACTATCTAAGCGTTCTCGAGACGTCAGCGTCGAATCGAAAGATAATAAATCAATAAGAAAAATATTTTCGTGGCGGGAACCTGTGCGAGGGCGGCAACGCACGAAAGGACGAGCGGTAATGAGGGCGCGCCATTCAGCATCCAGTGACATAGAGGCGTGCTGAATCGATCGATAGAATAACCGGGTATTATCGATAATCCTCCATGAAATAGATCGATCGCGAGCGAATATGGAAAAAGTAGGAGATAATCACAATTGGTTCTTATCCGGATTGACGGAATGCTTGGCAAAATTTTTCGCTAGGAACTTGATAATAGAGAGATCGATATGAAGAAGAACGGGCCTTAGGGGGAAAATACGAGACAATAGCAGTCTGACCGACGAGAAATCGAGTGCGGAAGAGTCGCGCGACGAAGCCGATTGATAGATAATATTTAGGGGAGCAATTCCGCTGTGGAATTCCGAGGAAGCAACGTTTACTATCCACAACGGACGGACCCCTCTATCTACATATAATATTATTGACGAAAACGTTCCGTCAGTAAAAACGCATTCCTACTTTGTCTCTCGGAGATATTGGGAAGACGACTTTAGGTGAAATCTGAAGAAACGTTCTGAAGAAGAAGCGGGCATGCAGAGAAGGGAGAATTAAAGATAAAGCAAGTTTAGGCGCAACAAAGATATCCATGGAATGAACGGAAATGCACAGCAGGACAGTAAATATCAAAGAATTCGCTATGGTTTACAATGAATAAGAACAGAAGAGAATTACTTGATTGTTCGAGGAAAGCTGCTCAAGTTTCGGAGAGCCGTTTGTTTCAAGTACACTTTGAAAAATTAATGCTTCAATATGAAGTGGAGCTTATTTGGATACTCGCCCATGGTTCTGTGACTCTAAATAATAAATTCTAAAATCGGGCTAGATTTCGAATCAGCGGAAACTACGAGAATCTTCGTATAACCCCCGTAGGAGGCCGAACACCGCGCCTCTTTTGGTCCATCCGAAAAAAAAATGATGTGCATTTCGAAGGAAGGAAAAGACGAAGAGGGGAAGGGCGTCCCCTTATTATGGCCTTTGCCTTGGGAAGTAGCACTCCCCTGGGGGGATGAGAAGAGGGGGGATGGGGGGGACACTATGGAATTGGGAAAGGAACAGAGGAAAGAGTTAGGGGCTACTGTTTTGTTCTGATACGCGGCAGTAGATGAGAATTCAGTTTCTCTTCCAGTGTCAGATATATAACCGATCCTGCTAGAACATATTACCGGTGCGAAAATGTGGTGTTTTCCAATTGTGGATACACTCTACTATCTATCCTTCAGTAAACCTTGCCCATGTGGAGTTTTTTGTGGTCTGATCTCCCGAAGTCTAATTGCAGGCCGAATCAGAGCCTGATGCCCCGATTCTCCCGCAAAATCCGTATTTCTTTCGCATTTCTTTCGAAAAAGACCCCTTTCATCCGTTAACTAGATAATCGCAGCGCGATGAAAGTATTGCGAAAAAAATAAAATATAAACCTATAAACAACTAGTTTCATAGTAAATTATTTAGTTTGGTTTAGTAAGGCTCTGTCTATCTATGCTAACTTTAAAACGGTGGACAGATATTCAGAAGCTTCTCCCGTGAATTGTGAGTCACCCCGTTATATACTTATGCCTTCCCCCCCCCGTTCGCCTCGTTGCTTCCACTAGAGCAAGGACTGAAGGAATTGCTCAACAAGTGACGACATCAGCTCACAATGCAGAAGGGCGCGCGTGTTCTTCTAAGAAAGATGTATCTATCTATCTAATAGATTTATGAATATATATCTATAATCTATTAGAAGAAAAGTTTTATTGTTTTGTAGGTTCTAAATAATAAGAAAAGACAACGTTTTATAGACTACGCTAATATGGAAAATCTACAACTAATGCCAAACGGTGCATAGCTGTTTCGCCTCCTTCTGCCAGACAGCTATGTTTGACAATTTATCTATGAAGATCGCGGTACGGTCTACAGCCATAAAGTGTGCAGAAACCTCGCGTAAGATGCAACTGTGGTTGAGGGAAACGTCCCGCCAGTCTCTTCGTTCAGAGAGCGAAGCAGAATGACGGAGCTTTTCTTCAACAATTCTTTCCCCTATCTTCAAGTTGGATATGTCCAAATGGTGTACTATATGTATCTACAATCCTTATGAACATGCACAAGAATAAAAATACTGATAGTCAATTGGTGGGTAAAGCAGCCAATACTGCCGCACGTTTAATTTGGGAAATTATCTCGAGATTATTTGCCCATTTCAAGACGGAGCTCGTCATTATGTGATAAGAAAAGCTGCAAATAATCTCGACCTATTTTTGGGTATCACCACCAGCAAACGTTTTGTAGCCATGGGGATTATAACCCGCGGGTGGCGAACACCAGTCGACTACTTTACCTCTATACTACCGAGGCAACTGCTCACCCTGCGCCTTCTCTACCCATCACCCCATCTGCTCCAATGAGCGGGGCCCGCGAAACTTATTCTAATTTACCCCGTCCTCCCTTTTGCGGTCGACCGGTAGATCAGTGGAGAGTGAGTCTCGCAATTATCTCGAGATTAATTGGGAGCTAGAGAGCGACGAGAGAGTATGCAAAATGAAGAGAGCAAAAGAGAGCACAGATATACTGCTCAGTTTTGCTCTATCAAAAACGCGTGCTCTCTCGCCAAAAATGGCGAGCTCCGAATTAATGGCGAGATTTTCTGAGGTGAGGTAGCTCCTCATTATCTCGTCGAGATAATGGTGAGCTACCGTTTTCTAGTCAATCTTGATGAAATTTCTTGCTCATTTCTGCCTCTATATGGTAATCAGGGCTGGAGAATCCGATTCCGATGACAAAATTGCATGAATATGTACCCGAAACTGAGAAAACGAGCTCGAAATAAAAAATAATGTCGAGATTATCTCGACATTATCTGAGCTCAGATTTTCCCCAGATTAAACGTGCGGCAGATTATTATTTGGTATATAGGCAGCGATTGAGCAATGAGATCGAGATTGACGAAATGGAATAACATGCGCAGTATCACCTGTTTGTGCACCGTGCAACAACTAATATGCAACTATCTATGCATAGGAAATCCGGTGCAAAATAGAAATTAATCTTGTAAATAATCCATAGTTAGTTATTGCCTAAAACACGTTCCTTGTTAGAGCTCTCAGAATTCCATCTAATGAGAAACTGGAAAAATAAGATATAGTGGAATAAAAAGATCCGTCGAAAATCATTCCGAATATAAGGCAAGAGAGTGTGCAAAAGTGAGAGAATTAGACTCATTTTGGAACGGAAGAAACTAACGGATCGGTTTATTCCACTATATATATAAAGTCTTCAGCAAACACAATAACGGAAGGAAGTTTCGTACAGCTCGAGCAAAGGCGTCCTGCTATCAATGTGCCTCGAACACAAAGGACAAATGAGATTGCAGGGAGGGGGGAGAAGAAAGGCAAAGTATTCTGATAGAGGCGAGTGGGCAGAGGGGATTCTATCTATCTCTCTCACTCTTCCTCAAGCTGAGAGCATAGAGGGAGAGCTTTGGAGAGAGTAAGAGAGAGAGTTTAGTCTCTCAATCAGACTAGTCAACTGTGAGACGATGAGCTTCACAGAGAACCCGAAGAGGAGAATGAAGACGGGGAAATGAGGGTAATTAGGGGAAGGGAGGAAGAAGACGAAGAAATGAAGGGTAATGGGGAGAAATGAGACGATGAGGATTAGAAGAAGTGACGTGAGGGGACGGACACATTTAACGGACGAACTGTAGGAAGCCTGATTTTTGCTAGGCGAAACGGTCATGCCCTGAGGCATATATACTCTAGAAAAAGGAACTCATTCACAGCCCACTTTACGTCCAATTATTGTAACTTTATTATTAGTTGAACGATGTTTTTCTATATCAGCGGGTTTGAAATTGACGCGACTTGGCCATCTTGGAATGTATAAATACTGAAAGGGCGGGGGATGTGCGCGAAGAATCGAAGATGTGTAGAAAGAGGAAGAAGACTGATGGGAGGGGAAGAAGGGGTGAAGGGAGGAAGGGAGCAGGGGAGAGGGGGGTAGAAGGGAGCGAAGTGATAGCAAGAGAGGGGTGAAGAAGGGACATTGAGAATGGGTGAATATGCGCATTCCAGAAGGATAGCCTTGATTGATCTGAATGTAGAGCGTTCCGTTTGGGTCCTTTTGTTGATTGTAAATAAATACTTTGCCACAGGATAAAAGTTGTTTGGTTCATTATCAATTTTCCGTGATCATGAACATCAATCAGAAAGGTACGAACAGAAAATTATAATTATCGATTGATCCCTAAAGATAGCGTGAAAAACTACACAAATGGAATGCATTGCTCTAATCTGAAGCCACCGCCAGGACTGCGAAAAGGCGCTATGAATAGCGGAATTTGAGCATTTTTTTGTTATCGGAACGTAGAATCGAAGGAAAAAAACACTATAGAGCCTCAAAAGGACGTTTGTTGAGGAAAGGCAAGGAGTACTATAAAAAGACTAATAATAGAGGAGACAGAATGGGGGGAAGACTTTCGCAAAGGGTAGGTTGAGGAGAGGGGGAGGAAGAGAGGTGATGGAAAAGGTATGGAGAATGGAAATGAATGAGGAAGCATTGAGGGGAGTGTGGTATGCATGATTAGATCCCGCTATGTGCATTGTCCATCATCGAATATCGCATGTACTTACGCTGTTTCTTACGCTGTTTAGCATGTCAACATTTCGAGATAACCAACGGAGGTCAAGGATGAACAAGGCGGTTATATTATCTATATCTTGCTCTGATAATATTGAAAATGGAATATTATCAGAGCAGGGAGGTTCGGGCTACCAGTCTGCGCGGGGTTCGAAGAAGGTGTTTGAGGGGGTTGTTCTGAGCAAGAGGACAACGCGGAGAGCGAACGGAAGCGACTCGGGTGCGAGAAATTTGAGCGGATTTGGAGGGTTGCAGGGGACACGAGTGGGAAAGAGTACGTGGAGATATGAGGAAGTATTCGTATCTAGATCTAGGGGACAGGAATGCATGGGAGTATCATTTTGCTACCATTTAGTAAGGTTTTAAGCTTACTAAAAGTCAAGCTTACTAAAAAAATGAAGGGTCAATATTAAAATATTGAGCCTTCAGCTTTGAGTGAGGGAAAAGAAAAGCAAAAAGGAGTTGCCGTCGACGATGCGACCAGGGCGGGGTCGCTTTCCTAGCATAGATAGATAGTGTGTTCGCAACGCAACCATCGGAGGTCCTGGGGGAGTCTTTCATTCTATTCCCTTGCTCTCCCCCCCTTTTTCCTCTCCCCCCCCCTTTGACTTCCCCTCCTCATCTCTCTCTCTAGTCCCTGCGAACAAGACATGGCTAGATTGGCCCGGAAGAGCATTGCGATACGAGACACTTTCAATGAAAGCACATCGTCATTTATATGTACTTTTGCCTCCTTGTAGGTATTCTGAAGGTTTCCCTCCAAAGCTAACAATAAGCAAATTAGATTCGGTGCAAAAGCGATTCAGGCTGACATACAACTACATAGATCGTGTTTATTCATTTCGACTTTGCGACTCTTCCGAGCTCTTATCCAAGTTATCTGGGTCAGTTCACGGGATGAGTCTGAGTCCATTCTCGCCACTCTTCTCCAGGGAATGAGCCGAGTGACTGGACTGCGTACAGGAGAGGGACGAGGGTGGGGGTAAGGGAGGGGTTCGTACGGGCAGGGCTTCGGCGAACTCCTCCCCAAACTCCTCGAGTAGCGCATCCTCGCCGACCTCGGGCTGAAAATAATGAGACTTTACTTTCTTTTAGCTGTTATTATACATGAAAACAGTACTACGACAGGTTTTGACTATTTTTCCAACAATCATCGCTTTTTTCGCTTAATGAACGACCTATGGATCTTCGCTAAATACCCGAGCTTCGGCCATGAGACAAAGTCTGCAGGCGATGTAAGAAGAGGTGAAGGCGGCGAAGGAGGAAGCGAGACGGAGGGGGCGGTTGATGAGAAAGCAGGCAGAACCTGAGGGGGGATACTAGACAGGGAGGGAATAGAAGGATAACCCCCCCCCCCCCGGTGAACTAAAATGTCACGATTTAATCTTGCCACAAAGGAAAATTGGCAAGATTCCATCTGGATTCTTTCCAATTCGCCTTTGTGGCAAGATTCCATCGTGACATTTTAGTTCACCGGGTCTAATATGTCGGTTATTCCGATTCCTGGTTAGAGCATACTCTCTTTTTGATGTCTGTACTTCACGGTCAATTTATAATAAATTTATAATGAGCCTATGACTCGTTAGACTGTGGTGGGTGAAGCATAACAGATAAAAGATCCGCATGTAATGTTCTATTCCTAATGCCCATAATTCGATCGCTTACCTGTGCCGCTGAAGCCAATAAATACCGCGAGGATGTAGAAAAAGCCGACAATCGGCTCCCTGATATAGTAATAGTCTAATCAACAAGCGATCTATTTAAACTATTGTATTCTAGAATAGAATTCTGGCTGTAGGCCTACGTACGTGGAAATAAAAATTTCGTAAATAATCATATTTGAGAAATCTCACTGACCATCGTTCCGTCAATACCAGGGTACACGATGTGAGCAGAATGGGAAGCAGGTACAAGGATACGAGCAGGTCCACTCCACAAGTAACCTGCGGGTGAAAATAGAAAATAGATAAAGGGCGGACAACGGATTCCTGTTCGAATGGATTAGTTTCTGTTCTATGCTCTTCGCCGCTTTGTTCACCCTTTAGTTTCTCACCAAAAACCGGAACAGCCAAACCTTTGTCCAGGTAGACGCGGGTATTTCGGCATACGGAATCGTAACAGTTTCATTCTTGTAGTGTAGGGTATTTCTGAATGAAGAAAAAAACTATATAACTGCGTAGTAGGACAAAGTAAATGGTGTAGCAACCTGGCGAAAAGAACTCGTTCACTATCGAAAACGAGGTGGAAGAAATCTGCGGACGATAGGATCCATACGGACATCTGCAAAGTGTTGTGGTAAACAATGAATCATTTATTTAGCAGGTTGGCGAAGCCTCACCAATTAGGGAACTATTCTCCTCTGGAAACTGATTTTTGAACGATTTTCGAAGATACCTGAGTAAGGAGGAGCAGAATGAGCAAGTACTTGAGTAGACGATAGAGGAGCATGCAAGGAGAGCGACTGGGTGGAACGAGGAGGAGAAGGGGGAATGAGTGGAAATTGGAAGACCATTACACGTACGATTACAACCTACATCTAATTGTGGGACAGCGCTTCCCTTTAGAGAGCCGATACCGTAGTCAGATTTTGGCTTTAAAATCCATTCTCAATACGCGTCACGTACGCGTCGCGGTTCGCCACTCGCTGTGCATTTTAAATGTTTTGTGCGCGTTGGTTTAAACGGTCGTGCATTATGAAAAGGGGGTGACTCGAAAACGCAAACAATTTCATTGAGGCTAATTTTTATGCTTTGTAATATATGATTTTACCTATAAAACTTTCAGGACACTTTTAAAAAGTACGAAAAATTAGAAATGATAAATGTTAGGGAAAAATTGCATGATTACGGTCGCCGTATCGCAGACTGACAAAGCCAGCCGTGTGACTACCGTAACCTGCGTTCCTCTCACCCACCGCACCACATTCAAACAGTTTTACCGAGTTTGTACTTTGTTTATTTGAGCTTCACCTTTTTATTTCCTTTTTATGCTGCCTCGTAGGCAATCACCATACGTGCTCCACTGTACAGCTGGCTTCTATCCAAGTTCGCTTGAAATGTACGAGTGTAGGACGACAGGAAGAGTCCCCCCCTTTCATGCTCAAAATCCTCGTTAATAGTGGACAACGTAGAGCTTAGAGCTAATTGTAATAAACAGGACGAACGTCTTCTTTACAGGTACTAATCATGCTGTCCGGCCGTTTGGCCCTTCGCTGCGTGCAGCAAGCCAAGTACTATCGACGGTTCAGCACTGCGCCTACCCCTACCGAGGAGAAGAAATCGGTATGTTATTGCCTTATCATGTTCCGAATCTTCTGGGCAATACTAAGTTAAAAGAAAAATGAAATTATTGTTCCTTACTGCTGCTTGTAACATCATTCTGGTTATGGGCTTACGGACAGTTACACAGCCGGACGGCCACAACAGACTACCCCCACTCGATCACACCATGAAAATGGACGATTATTTCAAAAGTGATTTGAAATCATGCTTATGAATGAGTAACAGGAAATGTGGTAGGAAGTAAGGAATAGGTTACACTTTGTTTTCGATGAAAAGTTTCACAACGAAGTCTTATATCCCATGATTTGCATGCTTTTGGCACCGCACCAAAGTGGGGGCCCGTCTGGCTGTGAGTTACAGTACTGGATACTGTAACCGTCAACTAGTTTGGTGATTATTAGAACGACATGCTTTTCTAAACTCGCCAACCGAGTAATTAATCGGACATATGCTTTTCGCCAAGATGTTGTTTTGCCTCAGGAACCAGTGGAATACGCCAAGCCGCAGCACGCGACCAGACAGTCGTATGAGAAAACGCGGAATGAACACCGGTTCAAGTCGGCCACCGATGGTCAGTCCTCTCCTTTTAGGGGTACTGTAAGTATACGGTAGTTGGTTCTGACCGCGGCTGTTTTGCTTGTATGTTAGGATGGGTGCCTGTTGTACCAGAAGACGATTGTAAGGCAGCAACAGCCCATGTTTGACAATAGGTATACGGTAGCTTAGTTTTGGTGATCCAAGGCTTCGGCAACCACCTGCAATCACCCCCCTCCATCTTCCATCAACCATCTTCGTCACTTCTAACACAGTTTAAGTGGATGATTGTGATTTAACCGATGATTTCTGGCGATATTATAATATTCGTCGTGATTCAGGCAGCGGAGTCGTTCCCACGGGCTGGCAGAAGCGCTTTCTCGTCTGGACGCGAATCTACCCCTCCTCTAAGGATATTCCCGAATACGTATCGTAAGTCGGGCCGCCATGCGTAATTTAGTTTATTATTGTCATTGATTTAACGAGTGATCCATCGACATTGTACTGGACTCCTTAGTGTATTGACGTATATGCTTGATAGTAATGAGATACTGCAGAAGATCTCCATACCTGTTATTCACTTAAAGGTAATTAATTAATCGCCCTTTCCAGCCAATCAACGATGAACCGAATGCACGACCGAATGCGAGTTCTGTTCATCATCGTCGGCATCTTTGGTCTCTTCCACTTTTACCCATGTTACGAACTCTTTTCACCCCCTCATCTTGAGCTAACCAGCCAATCATTAGCATGATATTTGGTCTGTTGAAGCGAATGGTTACGAGATTGCACAGTATTTCGATCAAGATAGATGAATAGTCATTTAAAGGAGCCGGCCCACGAGTACGGTAGTATTTTGAATTCGCGGGCTATCCTGATATGCAATTTAGGTGTTTCCGCTCATCTTTTCCCACCGTTCTTTTTGTTAAAATGATCGGAGCTACGTGAAAAATCGATCTGGCAATGAATCACAGCTGTATCTCATAACAGTCATCTAGAATATCCAATTTTGTGAAAAGCGCGTTGCTCTTTGCACTTTCAGTACTCCGCGGAGAATGAATGAAATTGCATAAGATTCGGAATACCCGATCAAGATGATTAGATCTACTGGATGACGTAAAAAGTGAATATGGCCAGAAACTCGTGGTACGGCTCCTTTAAGCATAAACGGTGGAGATTTGTTCATAAACACGACGTAATAGAAAATAAAGTAAATGACGGTAGTCACAATAACTTTCGAGTTGCAGGCTTTTTCACAATCTTCTACGCGGTAGAGGCGGTGAACGCGAGGAGAATAGCCAGGGATCGGGACGCGGGAGTGGTCGTGACTAAGATGTAGTTGGGGAGTACGGTAGGGCGATAGGGATACGGTAGCAGTGATTCTATTGTATAGTTTTACGAAATGTATTTACTAAGATATCGTGTAGCTAGTTGCTGTACATGCTCGTTGTATACCGGTTTGAGAAGAAGTAAACGGCTTTCATTTGAATCGCTATCTGGAAACGATGACAGGAATGGGAAGAAAACTATGATAAAATAAGAAGCGAATCGGAAACCTGCCTTATCGGACGTCTGGTAGATGTTACGGTACGATTGATTACTGTAATGCACACTGGCTGATTGTGTCACTACCGATAACTACTACCGTGTAAAGTCTGCGTTTAAATACAACGTATCTCAAAAAAAGGAGAATCGTTATGGTATGCTCTGTTGATCCTGTATGGCTCTAAACACATTTTTTGTTTCTAAAAAGGCCGATCGCGACTTTTATAGCTTTCAACGTGATGCACCCCCTTACAAGGGAGATTAATCGCATTAGTCGTTTGTGCCCCTCGGTGCAGAGAGTCATCAACATTCTTCGGATGATTGAGAGCGATCGGCCCTTAGGTGAGATATCTCGAGATCACGTGAAGGGAGCGAGCGACCCAGTGTGTAAGGCACTATGCAGGATGGGCCGTTTGGACAACAATGCCTTTTTTACATTTCTCTAGACATGAAAATGTAATGCAAAGCTCTCCAAAATATTTCTTCGTGAATTAATGCTGTCATGCTCTAGTTCAGTTTACGATACTCTACTGCGTTACTTACCTAGTGTGCGGGAATACGGTAGTGCGTGTGTTTGCCGTCGCTTGTTCACCTTCGTGCACTTGTATTCCGAGATTAGTCTGTCTGTCTGTTTGTCCGTTATTCGTGTCTCGCTCCTTGATGAGTCTACCATCTCTCTGCCTGACCCGGCTGTGTGTCTGTGTGCTGTCTGTGCTCTCTCGCCCCCTCCCTTGTCCCCGCAGTCCTTCACGTGCCCGTGCACGCGCCCGACCTTATCTATCTCCACTCCCACATTTATGTCTGTCTGTCTGTCTGTCTCACTCGGTGCGTCTGTCTGTACTATCCCGAATTACCATCTCCCGGTCACGAGATCGCCACAGCCCCAGGCGCCATCCTATTTTCCTCAGCTTCTCTTCTCCTTTCCTTTTGTTTTCGCGAATTCTCCGTTCTTCTCATAGTCGTAAGCATGTTTGCCATGGCTTTATCACTCGGTGAAATTGTTTCGTCAATATTTGCATGTTGTGTCTGGCATTCCCAATAAGAGGAGGAGGAGCTTGCGAAACAGTCCGGCATTTCTTATCTCTAACCATTCGCGTTCCGACGGGCTGCGCTTTTCTGAGAAAGGTTTGACTCAGACCCCTCTGATACTGACGCAGGCTGACATTTTCGCTGCGAATAGTTAAGCTTACAATTAGGCTCTCTAAAATAGGGTAGATGGAGAAACATGCCTTATAAGAGACTCTGGCACATCATTTTGCATGAATTTTACCCAGTTCTGATTTTTCTTAAAAGCTAAATATTAACAGTTAATATTTAGCTTTTTATATTAACTTCTGGCACTTGCCCGCCAATCACTCATGTCCTCATGCTGTCGGCCACGGGTGCTAGTCAGTCTCTCCATCCCTCCCCCTCCTCTCTCCTCCCTCTCCCTCTCCCTCATAACCTCCTTCCCTCCAACTCTCCCCCCCCCTCTCCCTATCCCACGATACATCTTGCATCATTCTTGCGGATCTCGCTCGAGTCTCTGACCCCCGTAGACTAACTAGACTAGGGGGCGTGTCCTAGACTGATCGGTTATTAGGCACATTCGGTCCTGCTTCCATTCTTAGTGCCTGCCTCGTTCGTGCTCCTCATTTATTCGCTATTATTCCTTTATTCAATAACTTTATTGAATATTTAAGTTACTTAAGGATTGAAAGCCATTCATTATGAGCGACACGAACCTGCGCGCTTCACACGATCAGCGAAAACGGGAGCTGACGGAGGAGCTCAACGTGAGATATAATCATATATTCGTATTTATTTACCGGTTCCCAATGTGTGCTGTAATCTTAAGCGTTGCTCATAGCTGTTCAAGCTGTGCATTACGTAGGTAACTTGCTGAAAAGAGTGTCCAATCTTGATGAATCACTTCAAGCCCTCAAAATGCCATTGCAGACGGTCATGAAGGCCGTCGTGAGCAACCGCGGTGCCTCCAGCGAGCCGTTATCTACGTAAGTGTACTAATTTTTTTTCTGTTTTTTATCTATTTTTTAAACTAAAATCTATTATTTTAAGCTAATTTGCACATTAAGATATGCAAAATTATATGAAATATCTGCATTTTCAGCGAGCTCACGGTCAGCGTGTGCAACGTGGTCGAGGCGACGCTCATCCACGGCCTCAAGGACCCCTTCTTCCTGCGCGGCTCGCGCTACGCCAAGTATCCGGAGCCGGTAAGTAGCATTTCTGTTTCCGGAATGATCGATAAAATTCTTATTTCCGGATCGGGTTACGGTAGCTATTCCCCGGAATTTTGGTGTGCGCCGGCCTGTGAGTCATTCCGTATGCGTCATGGCTTACTGACAGCAGCGGCTCAGTTTACAGTAGCATTTTCTCGCTTGGGGGCGATCGACATTATGGAATTGCCACATTTATTCCTCTTCTTAGAGCGTCATAATTTAGTTTAGCTCGAAATCCGCTTACAGTGGTCCTCATTAGGCTCATTAGGAGTGTCATGTTCTTTGATCGACATGATGGTTGACGCGTTAGCGTGGTATCTAATCCTAATACGGACGAGGAGGAGGAAGGGAGGCGATTAGGGCCCTGCAAGATTGACGCCCCGAGGCTGACATCTAAGAGCCTGCACTTTTATCTGCGTCTCTTCTTGCCCTTATCAGGGCCATCTACCGAACCCTCGTACAGATTCGATTGCTGCTTCGTGTAGTAGATGATGCTAACTAATACGAGGTGTTCCACGGATCGGCTTTAGCTCTTCTGTCGACTGTGTCATTCGCTCCACAGTGTTGTTGCTTATCAGTGTACTGATATCTTGCTGGAAGAGGGGGAGGGGAGGGGAGGGGAAAAGCGGGGAGCGATAGAGACAGAGTGAAGCGCGCGCGTGACACGCTGCACTGTAGAGGGAGAGACGCGTGAGGGGGGAATGGAAAGCTTGGGGAGGAGGAGTAGGGAATACGACTGCGATTCGCTGGTGACGACTAATAACGTTCCGCCGGTAATCACGCTCCTACTTTGGCAAAAGCATTTATCATATCGCCGTAATGTACGATCCCAGCGGCCGAGCGGACAATCTCGTGCTGTATGTGCTATCAGGCGAGAATGCGTGACGCACAGACACGTCGTTATTAGCGACAGACCGACAGTGGACACAATGAAAGAAAGAGGCAACAACGATGTATACAGAGGAGATGGTTATTGTTCGGCCCTGAAGGGGGGGGGGGGGGAACTGTTTGATGGGATGCTATGATAGGGGAGAGACGAGGCACGTGGGGAGTGTTGAGCGGAATGGAAACGAGCGTGATGCAATGACGAGATATTTCATGAATGCTCTTAAAAGTCTGGAAAAGTGTGCAAATTTGTCAGAATAGTATCGTCCATGAATGGCTACACGTTTTGGTGTGATCTAATCATAATATTCCAATAATATGATATAATATGCGGGATTCTGTGGATGGACCCTTTGTAGGGGGCAGCTGTATACCCCTTCCTCTCTCGTTTACCATCTATACGTTTACGCTCCTTTGCGCGTCGGTCCCCCTTCTATGATGTCTCTGTCCTCTCCCCCAACCCGAGTTATGGCCCATCTAGTCTGGACTAGGCACTAATAATAAAGATATTCGGGCAGTCGGGGGCGATCTTCACTTTTATAGGTAGCTAGTGGGAATTCGAAAAAGTAAAAGAGCGGGAAGTTTGGAAATAATTATGCGATTCGAGCGTCTTGCAGAACTTCTGGCCGTTCGTCTCCAAGTACAACCACCGGTCGCTGGCGACGCAGATCGCGGCGCTGTCCCAGATCCGGACCGAGATTGGCAAGGGCCGGGTGAGTGCGGAGCCGGGAAATGACGGCGGATTCGGCTGTGCTGAACTACGGCTCCGGCTGTGCAATGCGGGGTCATGGTGCGAGAGAACAAAGGAGAATAGATTAGGGAGTAAGGAATGGCCGATCAGCGCATTTGTCGGGGTACCAGACAACCTGGCACGAGAGCGTTTTGTGTTATGACGAAAAGAGGGGGATTGGAAAGCGATTGCAGGCGTTTGCATTGTACGATTCCCCCCGTACAATTGTGCAATATTCCCGGCTGGCTGTGATGCTTCGATTTTTGATTTCTCACCTTTATCAGGGGGGGGGGCTCTGGACGAAGTGGAGTAAGCGAGAGGGCTTGATATAGGTTTGAGAGGTTCGACTGATAAAGCTGGGGTAGTCTCTGGATTTGCAAATTGGCGTAGGCCGTTAGCGTGACATATATATCTCTGCCAATACAGACGGACGGACAGAGAACACTGTATGTGTGTCTGTGTGCAAGTGTACAGCTTTGTGTATGGAGTGTTTACCGGGGGGGGGGCGGTATAGCCGATAGTCTGTGTGCTGTGGCAAATAAGCGGCCCGCTTGTAGACAACACGGTGTCTTCGGGGTAAAGACAAGCTTACAATGCGCTTGTTGTGGGATGATGTAAGCTGTAGACCTTTGCGTGTCCTTGTAGTTATGAGATTATCGATTCGATACCAATAAGTTTGTGCTAACAACAAGCAACAGGCCAGAATGCTTTGAAGAGATTAGCCTATGCGAGTAAGGTCATGCGGGTACAGTACCCTTGTAAGAGGAAGAGGGGGGTCACATGAGTAGCGGGTTCTAGGCGGACTGATAACAATGGGGCGAATGAGAGAGAGGAGGGGTTATCGGGGGGTATGAAGAGGTGAGACACTCGTATTATTCCATTCTGTGACGAGTAGTCTCCTGGAACCACGAGTGCTGGAGATAAGCGGAGGACGTGTCACGAGGGTTGCGAGGGGCAGCGAGAGATAGGGGAGAGGGTAAAGGGTAGATGATAGTAGGGGGCTATTAATGGGCATGGGGAATGTTGCGGGTTCGAGTCGTCGTGTAGTGTGTTGTAGTCGCATTCTGGAGGGGCGTGAGATCATCACATGAACATTAGAGCAGAGTTTATAATCACAGAGAGAGAGACTGTATATTTGGGCACACAGAGAGCATAGAATGGAATGTAGCTGATATTTGGAGGAAAAAATCTTTGGAAGGATATTGTAGTTTTTGAAAACCGAGTCCTTTAATTGCATTATGAGACCGAAAGAGTGATGAGGAGCATGGAAGGATGAAGAGAATCAGAGTCTGATTATCAGACGATAAACACGTTAGTCGCGCTTGGTTTTCAAATCCTAAAATACATTGATCGATTGCAGGCTTGGGTTCGACTGGTGCTGAATGAGGGTGCCCTCGAGCACTATCTTGGAGTGCTGGTACAGGAGAAGAAAGCGCTGAGGTGGGCTGGGGGAGAATTTTGTCGCTTTGATGTGATAGTCTAAATTTCCCAATTTCTCGTATTGAGCACAATGCTGTAAAATCGATAAGACAGTAAAGGGAGCTGAAAAAAAAGAGAAAGATTGCAGCCAGTTCTACATTGACGACGCGTTCATTCGCGACGCGGACTACATGGAGCGGGCGCGGGGCGTCCTTAAGGTTAGCGTTATCTTAAGGCAATCCTTGGCTTAGTCTTAGCCTTATTCTAGCTCACGAACCGGCTGTGCTTGCTACTCTCACAAGATGGATTACCGTAATCTTGGCAGGCTCTGAACGGAGTGAAGATGACCGCGGCAACGAACTCGTCCCTGCTCAACACCTGGACGCCCACTCCGCTCATTCTGGCCGGCCTCGTCAATGGAAAGCCGCTGAGGGGTACGGTAGGCAGGAAGGGGTTACGGTAGATGGAGGGGGGGGAGAGTTTCGCTGTCTTCGGAGCAAGACACCAATATTTCAGTCGGTCAACTGGCGCCCATCCGGCGCAAGAGTTCTACGGGAAATCTGTCCCCCGAAGAGACGGGTTTGGTCTTTTTTCCTCTTTTTCTTTCCAGTTTTTCATCGAAAAACTCTTCTTGAGCTTTTCGTTTGCAATAATTATTAATAACTATGATGTGCAGGCATCTGTGCCCTCGAGCTGCTCCCCAGTACGTCGTCCGCATCCGCGTCCGGCTGTCCGCGTAGTGGCGGACCGCGGTCGCCGCTTCCGGCGTACCTGCTGCGGCCCGCTCGAAAGGAAGAGGGTAGGCCTTTTTTCCTGAAAATGTTGTTAAAACAAGTGTACAATACAAGTAAGTTCATAAAGTATAGGCAAATAGAATGTTCTTTGTGCAGAAGACGATGCTTCATCCGTCTACTCTCATCCCTCGATGGTTGCGGATAACAGCTTTGGAGAGTCGTCGATCGTACAACGGAGAACGAAGAGGCGGCGGAATATGAGCAAGTAGGGAACCGCTTTTGAGATGAATATCGGGAAATCCACCTTTCTTTGTGGTAGGGGGGCGAGTAGTATAAACGCAAAATATGCTTTAAAAAAATAAATGAATGAGTAAATATTTGCAGATCGAGCAGTGATGGATCGCCGCGGTCCGCGAGCGGCAGCGGACGCGCGGTCGCGTCGCCCGCGCGTCGCGTCTCCGACGCCCTGCTGGCAGCTACCGTATCCGAGGCGAGCCGCTCGTCCCCGCTTTCTTGTGTTTTCTCTCCTCTCATTCGGAGTAATTCACCGTGCTGGCGTTTGAGATCGCTTTATCGATAAATTGTTTTAGGAACCCACGGAGGGCGAGACGGAGAGGAGAAGGAGGAAGGAGACCGCCGCCGATAGTGGCGTCGAGAGCGAGGCTACTACGGCCAGGTACGGTGGGAGCCAAGGAGGGGTACGGTAGCGGAGGAGTTGGTGTTGGGAGCCCTATGAGGGCTACGGTAGCTTATCGTTAGACAATCTCGGGTTCTCGCGTATTCCACTAATGTTGTAATGTTCAGCGTCGTTCCAACGCCCGTCGAGATTAGTCCCGTTTTGACTGAGGAACGGCCTCTGGTGGTGGTGGCAGAACCGAAGATCAGCAATGAGAGGATACGTGAGGAGGAAGAGGAGAACACGGAGGAAGGTAAGGGGGGAGGGGCAAGAGGAAGGGTTGATTATGCACATTAGGCACATTTCGGTGACTATTAGATTTGGATGGGAAAATTTGTGGATAAATCGAGATTTCCGTTTTTTTTCCAGTGGAAGAGACGACGACCAACGACGACTCGACGCTCTTCGACATGTCGACAACGGACGCCGACCAGCAAGACGAGGAGCCGACCGGCGAAGCAGACGCGACCGCGACGCAGCCGCAACGCGTCGAGGCGGACGCGTCGGCGGCGACGGCCGACGAGGACGCGAGCGTCAGCGTGCTGCCCTCCGGCAACAGCCTTCTGGGCCGCGGATGGCATGCTCGGGTGAGTATTTGGGCTCTACGCAAATCAAGTAACTTCTTTAAGAAGAATTTGAATTGACGTTTTGGCGGGAAGATTAATATTTGACTATTGCAGCCGTCGATCTCCGAGGTGGGGTCGCCGGTGCTGGTGCAGTCGTCGTCGTCGGGGACCGATGGCTCGTCCGGCTCGCCCCTCGCCGTGCCCTTCGGAGACGCGTTGCGGAAGCACATACAGGTACGGTAAGGGGGACGCACACGGGCTAGTGTTTATTGTGTTGCAAAGTGACAGGAAAAAGTGCAAATATATTATACATAATCTTCTGTTTGCTTCTCTTCATTCGCTCTTTCGCCTGATCGATGCACCGTACTAGTGTTGTCCGAACATTTCTGCAGGCTTCCTTAGATAGCGTCCGATCGGACAACCGCGCCCACGTATGGTAGGGGAATGGAACGGTTATCATGAAGAGTTCGCGCAAATCGGAATCTAAGCTTAAAGGGCTTAAAAACGGTGTCTCATGTCAAACGGCCACTGTGTCTAGATCAACTTTCTTTGTTAGTCGACATTCCTTGCTGGAGATGAGGATGGAAATGTATTACTGTAGGATGACTCGTCGGACGTTTTCAACGCAACTCGTGACCAGTTGGACGAAGATGAGGACGAGAGTACGGAGTGCGAGGAGGACGACGAGACCGTCGCCAAGGTTTGTGATCTTTGCTCTTTGGAAGGTGATCTTTGAACTTTGATCTCTAATTTGTGATCTCTGACCCGCGGAATGTTCAGGAGCGTCGCGAGGCCGAGGAAGCGGAGACGCTGGCCAAGCTCACCAAGATTGCCACGGAGCAAGGCCTGGATGCGCAGGAGTTTAGGTTTGATCTTTGATCTCTGATCTTTGGGAGGTGTACGATCATTAGTCTATTTGTGGCAAGCTAATGAACAAATTGGCGGTCAAGCTAAAGTCTGCAGTTGCAAACAGAGGTGTGCTCTTTGCAGATGCATCATGTGCAAGTCAACCATCGGTCTACCCACCTACCGTAGCTACAGGTAGGGGTATTTTGTACTGTAGCTTGTGCATAATATATCGATTAGTAGTTATCAGCTCCAATCGAAGCGCTAGAGCGTTACCGTACCCCCCCCCCCCCCCGATACCGTGCTCTTACAGCGTGTGCGCCCTGGATGCGCGGTATTACTGTAGCGAGTGCTGGGTGCAGGGAGCGGAGCGGGCCGTGCCCAGTCGGCTCGTCCTGGGATGGGATACGAAGCCGAGGTACGGTAGATTGGGAGATTACGGGACATTTGGCAAGGGCAATGGTACACTACTTGTTGTTAGCACAGAAATGATTGTAATCCAGTTCATTGCTGTAAGGGTAGTAACAGCTATGTAACGAAGAGAGGGTATGGCTAAGCTGATTTTCCTAAAAAAAAATAAAGTAAATAGACAGGATAAACCTTCCCTGATTGAGGAAGATCTCTCCCCGATCGCGGGCTTTCCTCGAGTCTGCCGGTGACAAGCCGATCATCAACATCGAACAGGTCAACAACTCGCTCTACGTCCACTCGGCCGCCATGCGAGAAGTCAAGGTGAGGCAAAAGATAGGGCGAGAATCATACCACTAGACCACTCAGCCATGCCTAGGGCGCTTCCAAGCCACCCTTAGGGAGTTTGGGACAGGAAATAGGCAAAGGAAGAGCAAAAGATAGGGCTGAGCCGGGGATTGAACCCGGGACCTCTCGCACCCTAAGCGAGAATCATACCACTAGACCACTCAGCCATGCCTAGGGCGCTTCCAAGCCACCCTTAGGGAGTTTGGAACAGGAAATAGGCAAAGGAAAAGCAAAAGATAGGGCTGAGCCGGGGATTGAACCCGGGACCTCTCGCACCCTAAGCGAGAATCATACCACTAGACCACTCAGCCATGTCTAGGGCGCCTCCAAGCCATCCTTAGGGTGTGTGGAACAGGAAATAGACAAAGGAAAAGCAAAATATAGGGCTGAGCCGGGGATTGAACCCGGGACCTCTCGCACCCTAAGCGAGAATCATACCACTAGACCACTCAGCCATGCTTTTGGTCGGTGTGCGAACAAGCTAGGAGGGGATCGTTCTTCTCTCCCCTATCTCGGAAGCGAGCGGGCGCACGGAAGAAAGAAACGTGTTTGCCTGGTTGTCCGCGATTGGGAGAGAAGAGCGCACTGTCCTGACTCGTTTCGTGATCAGTGCATAGTCAACCATGCCAAAATATAAGTTGTTAGTAAACCCTTAATATTTTCTGGTAATGACAATAATGCAAATTTTTGAACGTTTGATATCTAAAAAGGCTGGTATTAGCTGTGCACGGTATCCGCGATTGGTCCGGGAATTGTGTGGAGTTTGCCAATTTAAGGAGCTACGCGAGCGCCTCCAACTGGTCGCCATGTACCTGTTTACGTGTCGCGAGAGCGTTGCCGACGACTTGAGGAGACGACTCGCCCCGCGGCAGTATCTGGTGGATAACATCCATCTCTACTCGTACAACGTAAGCCAAGCTGCTGTAGAGTAGTCGCCGTGAGACGGTTGAGTGTTCCAAGTAATCGAGCAAAACGCGAGCGCTTAAGACGGTGTCGTAAGCACAATTCTCTCGCTTTTCACTATTCTCCTTTTCCTTCCTTCTTTTCGCTCCTTGTGAGATAGCAATAACGTTATAAAGGCAAAATAGTAGTGCGGTAATCGGAGCTTTGAGGACCTGCTGACGGTCGTCTCGGGTGCCCTCGCTCGCCAGCTCAAGGTGCTCATCAAGCACGCCATCGGCCACGTCCAGTCGTGTACGCTGTGCTCGCAGAAGGTGGGTGGACGCCGTGCACGAGAGGGGCTGACTCCGGTCGGACGTTAGGATGGGTGCTTGGCACTAGAAGGGGCACTTCACGAGTCCTTCACGCGTTTTTTCTGTCTAACTAATGGTTACGAGAAAAAAAAGCGACGAAAAACGATGTGAAATGACGTTCTCCTAAACTCCTTTGTCCGGCCGCTATTTCATAAAAAAAAGAAATCTACGGCAAGGCGTCTGTAACATGTGGACGGCGGGTGACGTACGATGCTTTGCAGGGCTTCGTGTGCGAGATCTGCCACGAGGGCACGGTGATCTACCCGTTCCAGACCGACGTCACTCACAGGGTACGGTACTCTTACTGTAGGAGACGGTAGCTGGCCACTTGTGGTCACTATTGGAACAATTATCGTGCATACCGTGACATATTTCAAATTTCGAGACATTAAAAATAAGAAACGAGAAAAGCTGGGTTTGGCTTCAATTTGATCGATAAAGATAAAAATCATGTCTTTCAAGTGATTTGAATTTTCACTCTAGAATAGGCTTACATGGTAGACCATTAGTTCTTAGACCTTACTCCCAAGGGGTTTCCACACTTAGAAGCCTCCGCCCCTTGGGAGGTGTATAGCTGTCTGGTGGCAGAAGGAGGCGAAACAGCTATGCACCGTTTAGCATTAGTAGTAGATTTTTGGTATTAGCGTAGTCTATAAAACGTTGTCTTTTCTTGTTATTTAGAACCAATAAATCAATAAAACTTTTCTTCTAATATTACTGTAGATTGTAGCTTTGGTAGTGGTCAATCACTCAAGTTCCTGCCTTGCAGTGTCCCGTCTGCCATACCGTCTCCCACATTCACTGCTACGAGCGGGACCACGAGTGTGCCAAGTGCGAGCGGCGCAAGAAGTACTCGACGGCCAAGCTCGGCGAGCACCTCGAGATGGATTGCTGATCTTTGATCGTTTACTCTCTGATCTTTAATCGTTCGTTGTACCTTCACTCCCTCCCCCTCCACCCAGCTTTGCACTAATAACTATGGACGTGTACATACATGCAGGTGTGCTGTACTGTGTATTCCCTCTTTCTAAGTGTGCCACTATTATTGAATTCCCGCCAATTCCATTCATTGAAATATTAACCGACTCTCTTTTTGTCCTCAATCCCGGCTCGATCTTTCGACTATACGCTTTGCGTTACCGGTTTGTTTCTCCCCGTCTCACTTTCATTGTTTTTTCTCCACATATTTGCACTAACTCGCAAACGCATCTTTTGTCTTGTTTTATTGTGCTTCTGTACATAGTTTAGTTCTGTGAAAACAGTATGATCCTTAGAGGAATGCTGCTGCCTTAAGTTCCTCTGCTGCTTTGTTGTTGCTACGGTGTACATACTACGATGAGTAATATGGTAAATGGAGTCAGAGGAGGCGTTAGTATTGTTGCAGTTGGGAAACACTGCAAACAACACACAGCCGGACAGCCACAATAGACTGTCCCCACTCGACCACACAAAGAAAATGGGCGATTATTTCAAATGTGGTTAGAGATCATGATTATGAATGAGTTGTAGGAGATGCGGTTGGACGCAAAGAATAGATTCCACTTTGTTTCCGGTCAAAAGTTTGATAAGGAAGACTGATATCCCATGAAATGCGTGGTTTTGGCACCGTGCCAAAGTGGGGGTCCTGTCCGGCTGTGCAACACGGAAGGGCAGATAAGTGACCCGTGATTGTCTGATTTGGGAGTGATCAATGACGCGTCCTAACGCTTCAACAGATAGGAAAAAATGGGGAGAGAGCGGAAGGCGAGAAGGTTAGAGTCTACGTAGAGAAAGTTTCCAGCGGGGGGGGATATTTCGAACGGCCGTATACTGGTGTTTTTAGACATTCGCATTCAAGACCCGTATTTAATATGCGTATTTTGAGATGCCGTACGTCCGATTAAGCTTATTATGTGGATCGGAAGCACAAACTACAAGCTTTTGCACCCCCCAACAGATCAACGGCACGGATACTCGCTTCCTGGCTGGCGTGAAAAGAAGTTCACGCGCCGTCTCAGGTAGGTACAAGGTGCACTCTTCCAAAATGTAGGCACTGCACCAACAATCTCGTTTGTAGTCTGTAGTCCACCCGCGAGAGAGTGCTCATACGCCCTTGCTATCGCTGTGTCTCATCACACTATCTCTCTCTCTCCTACCCGTCTTTCCCAATCGCTCATCTCTCTCTCACTAACATGTCTCTCTGTCTTCGTTCCGTTATCCAAGCTATGAAGAGTGATCTCATAAAAAGAGCCAGGAAATTACCACTTTACAAGTGCGGATTCTCTTTTTTTAAATAATCTTTCTTGCCAGCCTAATCGATCAATTTAGCTGAGGTGGAAAATTTTTTATGATCAACTGTCTTTCATTGTTCTTGTTTGTCTTTTCAGCATTTTTGTTGATTGTTTTGTATTGCATTCGAAATTACGCAATACGTAAATGCACACAATGTGATGGACTCGTCCTAAGAAAAACATTCTTTGTCGCGCAATTCCCATTTGCAGATGTCATCCTCCGAGTTTCGGTTGTGTCTCGTGTGTACGGCGAAATCGGACAATGCGCACTTTGGAGTCGATTGCTGCAGAGCCTGTGCGGCGTTCTTCAGAAGAGTCAGCTGTCTTGCTTCATCCTTATTCCTTTTTATTCCCCTACACTGAGCGAAGTTTCACTAGTACCGCCGTGAAAATTCACAAATCCGCTAGGGAATACTTCTCTAAAAACCGTAGGGGGAGGCTCAATTTTTATTGAATTTTCGCTGTGGTATCGTATGCTAGGGAATTATTCCCTAGCGGGCTAGTGAAATTTCCCTGAGTGTATTCTCTCACATTATGTTATCCTTGCACGTTCACCATGGGCACATCTATTGAAACTATTTTTCTTATCTTTCTTATGCCTTGATTAACCAATCGTCCATTCTGAAGTCTATAACACTCAGCGAAATTTCACTAACCCGCTGGGGAATAATTCCCTAGCACACGCTACCAACGCGAAAATTCCCTAAAAATGTAGCCTCCCCCTACGGTTTTTAGGGAATCATTCCCTAGCCAGCTAGTGAATTTTCGCGGTGGTAGCGTGTGCTAGTGACATTTCGCTCTGTGAACTGATAGCTGATTTGGCGAATGTAATGAATGTATATTTCAGGCAGTCTCTCTCAAAAGAAAGTACATCTGCCGGCAGGGAACTCAACAATGCAGAATTCACAAAGGTTTGTTGGAAATTGCTTTGAATTTGTGAAGGCGTCTAGAGTAGCGTATTCTTTAGTACTGTCAATGCAGCTATGAGTAATCTTTCCAGACGAGAAACACATCTGCAGACACTGTCGACACATCAAATGCCTTTCTACTGGCATGAATCCCGAAAGTGAGTGACCATAAAATAAAAAATGTATATTCATTTTGGACGTGCATAATTTGCATTTCATAATTCGATAATATTATTGTGGATCGTAAGTGTCTCTTCATGAATAATTTTAGATGTGCATTCAAGAGTGAAAAAACCGGTAGATGTGCCTGAAGAAACATGCAATGAGTCACAGCGATGTTCAGAAATGGAGGAGGTATACAACTAATTGCACGACATATGTTTTCGTATCCATATATACATGATATGCAGCACGAGCAGTAATCAGGCTATTTGTTGAGATCCCTGGTCCTTCGCAGCCGACTTGTGCACCAGAACCATCGAAACCGATCTTAAACAGCCTTGTGGAACAATACAAGTAGTTTTTATCAATAATTATCAACTGGAGCAGTCATGGTATGAAATTTTGTCAAAACAGTATGCTTGCAGAATTTTCTGTAAGATTCGACACTCAACGGAAAGGGCCATGATCGTGACGTACATGGAGCGCAATAATGCCGAGATAGCAACAGCAATGCCGGTTAGATTAATGGGTATCCTGAAACGATCGTCTTGATTTCTATGCATGTTTTTTCTTGATTAAACTCTTTATAGGATCTTCCCGTTCTCGCAACCTACGGTTTATTTAACCAAATTGCCAAGATGGTCATTCCGGCGGTGGCAGAGTTCGGCGACAGTTCGTTCGCGGAGTTTCAGCAACTTGGAGAGGCCGATAAGGTTGCATTTGATTATTGTTTCTATACTTCTTCGGAAAGCTATTAAAAGTATATTTATCATAACCAATAAAACATTGCAGTTTAGCATCGCTCAACAATTTGTCACTATATGCTTCCTTGTCGAGGGCAGCTACAGAACGAAAAAGCTCTTTCCTGGTCGGCGCGATAGGTAAGCTGGTGTGTTTTCGTAGTATGTTGCACAATGCGAAAAGATATTAATAAAAGGGGAAGAGTTTTGTTCGGAGTATTTACAGTTACATTAAAGGAGCCGGTCCACGAGTACGGTAGGATTTGAATTCCCGCGGTACCCTGATATAGCCGTTCCGCCCCACAGCATTCCAAGCGTCATAATAGCGAATAGCGGTTTTCGCGCATAGGATCCGATCCTGTAGGCGAACCAGTTAACGAAAAATTATGAATTTAAAAACTTAAGCTCGCCACTATGAATTCAACAAGTCCTGAAAATTTGGCGCAGATTCATTCATCCGCTAAAGAGATAATTCAAACATAGTGGCCTATTCGCTATTAGACACATTCTTCACCGGGCGGAATGCTGTGGCCCATCTTTTCCGATCGTTCTTTTTACTAAGCTGATCAGAACCATGTAAAAAATCATTTTGTCAATAAATCAGAGCTGTATCTCTTCTCAGTCGGCTAATATATCCGATTTTGTGAAAAGCGCGTTGCTCTTTGCACCTACACAACTCCGCGGAGAGTGAATGAAATCGCATAAAACTCGGAATACCCGATCAGGATGATTAGATCTACTGAATGACGTAAAGAGCCAGTATGGTCAGAAACTCGTGGTACGGCTCCTTTAAGTTTCAGATTCATGATAAGCTTTCTGACGTACTTTGACACCGAGCATGCGGACTACTTCTTCACAGATGCTGTCGGAGTTGAGGACAAGAAGAGTGCAGCTGCGTGAGTCTCTTATCCGGTTTTGTTTCTTATTGCATAATTTTTTCTATGGTGGACATTGATTCGCTATTATTGTAGTGTCCGAGGTATGGCAGAAGATGGGGATGGAGAGAAGGAGAGGGTGCCGACTGGGGATCTCCGAGGGAAGGGGGTAGACAACAAGGGGAGTCCCAGGGAAGGAAGGGGAAAGGACTCTTAGGGCAGTCGACTGTAGGGGAGAGAGACGAGGGGAAGAGGAGTTTATCCAAGACAAGAGATAGAACTGACAAGAGAACGATCGTAGAGGGAACGTCGAGCGCGGGAGAGCGCGGGAGGTAGATAGAACAGACTAGCGAGAGGAACGGGAGGAGGTGCATGGGAATAGCCAAAGTAGAGAGTAGTGATCTACTCCTTTATCCAACAATTATCAATGTAAGAAGTATTCAGCGTCTTCGGCGGGAAGCTACGCGACGGCCTCATCCCGTGCATGTTCGATGCCATCGATGAGGCTAATCCGGACGAGGTCGAGTTCGTAGCCTTGCTGGGACTGCTGTTCTGGCCACCGCGTGAGTCACAGCCGAGCATTACTCGCTATACTGACAAACTCCGTCTCAGTCCATCCCAAGACGAAGCCGAACAAGCGCATGTCCGATACCACTGAAGCTGTGCATAAACGCATCTATGCAGATTTGCACAAATATTATCGGTATGCCGTAAACCTTTCATTATCTGCCTTACAGGGTTACTATGAAAGATTAGCTCCCAGCTCCGTTGTAGGGAGCAACTGGGACTGGATGATTGCTCGCAGCGATTCATGCAATTGCACTCGATCCAATTGGTGGCGCAGGTAATTCCGGGAAATTTCCTTTCTAGTTCGGATATCTACCGCTATTTCGTTAATAGTCGGGACATCTTCTTCCCATGTACGTCATCAGATTCCACTTACTGCCCTGCATCAACAGAACAACGAGACTTCACGAATCGAATGTGCTAAAATTGAAGTGACTTTTAGTATGCTCTCTGTAGCCGCGCTATTTCCTGGTTAGTGCAAACACGGCAACCAATATCAGCTGCGTGCAGACCAGAGCCGTTTAGTCGCGCAAACGGAGAGATCTATGATATCAGAGTAGCCGGAAGAGACGTACTACTTAGTCCCGGTATAATAGCATTGCCTTTTTCCATTAATCTCTTTCTGCTGCAAGTTTAGGTGCCAATTATGAGCTATAGGGTTTCGTTGCGGAACAAGATTTGCCTAGCATATCATATTATCTTTTTTCTGACGACGTAGATTGCAATTGATTTGTCATCAACACCTTTTATTTAAAAATAGACCGTCTAACAATGCGATCTCTCCATTGAATTATTTGTGCTCATTGTTCGCAGAATAGAGGTTCTTATTTATTTTCTTAGCGAGTCTCATACCTCCAGGGCATGTTCTATCGGGTGAGCGAGGACATGGAGATCTACCGGCTCCTCGACATCTTCGACCACAACTCGTCCGTTTATCGCATTACGTGTGAGAGTGGCCGACTGCACGCTACGTGATGATGAAGCGAGTGCGAGGGGACCGAGAGAACGAAGAACATGTCCTGTTGTCGTTCAGAAAGTATCCTGCGTAGATCACGAGATCGGATGTACATATCAAGAACCAAGTCTTCCGCGTCACAGTTGTAGTCATTCGCATGTACAGTGCCTTCTTATAGCCAAAGCTTTCAACGCCTTGCAAATACGTATTTTGGTAACAAATATATGCATATTGTACATATAAAATCATGCTGTGCTTTTCAAAGTGATTAAAAAATACAAAGATCGGTCTGACTTTATTCCTGTTTGATTTACTCTAATTAGCTCTTCGTATTAAACTCTGTGCAAACCTATCTCCATGACAAAGAACAGCAGGATCTTTACAGCCCAATTTTAGCCGAGATTGTAGTCATTCGCATGTACAGTGCCTTCTTATAGCCAAAGCTTTTAACGCCTTGCAAATACGTATTTTAATAAATACGTATAAAACCCATGGGAAAAACAATTCAACGGATACGAAGTCTAAAAAAAGAGTTTCTCCAAAAGAAAATCGAGCAAAAAGTTACTCTCGAGCAACACACACACGTAATCGATTCGGTTCTGTGAACACTCAGACATTTGATGTTGGGTACTTGAAATGGACCAGATTAGGTTTCAAAAACCTTTATAAGCGGTTGTCCTCTGTGCAGGCAGGTTAGTAAAACAAAATGATTCGCTTCACGCTCCTTCTTGGATGCTCTACATAACCGTCTACTTCTCCCGTTTTGTTCTCCCACCCACAGCCAGCACGCCACCTAGAATGTGCATCTTCAGTTCCTACTCCTTTTCCTTCCTTATATTCGCCTCTTTACCCCCCACTCTCTCCCGATCCTCTTCCTCACCTCTCATTCCTTCCCTCTCCCTCTTCGTGCTCTCATTTCGACCTCACGGCACTGGTCATTCAGTGTTTCGCTGGTGCCTAGGAGATGCGTAGTACTGAAGGAAGGAGATAGAGAAGGAGTGAGAATAGACGGACTAGAGGGGAAAGGATCGGGGAGAACAGGAATCAAAACACTATGTACACAACTGGCTAGCAAACTATCTCTAATAGGTAATTTATTGTCATATAATTTATTGTCTTGGACGAAAATAATGAAAGTGCCTGATTCGTTGCTCATCGCGTCTCTTCAGTGGCTTATCCTCCATCTCGAGTACGTGAACCTAGAGGTCGCTGCGCAAACAAGGAAGTACGACGTAGTTTGTAGCTACAATATCGCGAGTCTTTCCGTCGCATTTTCCTGGACGAGCTCTAGGACCACTCTCGTGACCGGCGGCTAAGTAGGAATGAGGATCTCAGTAGTAGTCAAAAGTTCTGGATTCGCTACTGTTTGGTCGTTCTCTGGAGGCGTACACTCTGTCGCAACTGGTCGTGTAGGGAAAACGATGAGAGGAGGGGGAGACCCGGAATTGCGCTATCTCTTGCTCAGCGCGCGCTCTGTCTCTCTGTCTCTACCTCGATCCTCCCGCTGAGGCGGCTTCTAAGATGCACGTTCTCTGGGGTTCGCGTTACTTCCCTCCTCCCACCTCCTCTTCCCCCCCTCTCAATATGATGTTCGCTTGTATCGCGAGAAGCTTCGGCCACCTTCGACCGCCCCTCCCCAATGAGCGTATATCGTACTCCGAGGAAATTCCGAGAAAAAAATGACACAATGTCATAGAGTGTGACATTTTTTGATATTTTGGCAAAACTGGCCGAAAAAGGAAGTTTCAAGCCTCGGCATTGCTCTCATTATTTTTGCCGTGGCCGATTTCATATATAAAAATGCTGGAAGCTCAAAAAATGCCGATTTTTTGTTAAATAAATTAAA
>LS846039.1:716483-754160 GCA_900490955.1 Micoletzkya japonica | reverse complement strand
GGCTATTCCATGGCCCTAACCGGAACTCATTCTCGTCATGATTAGAGAGCACAACGATTCGTCATGTCCTGGTGTCAGTCTGCAGCTTCCCCTTCATAGATAGTAATCATGCATATCATCGGGGGGAGGCCGCTTTTTATAGACTTCCGAGAAGTTCGAATCAAGCATGATGTTCCGAGTCACAAATCTACAGCAATGCGGGTCGTCGCGTCCATTGCTTATGGGGGCGTTCTAAGGACAAAAGGGATAAAAAGCATTCCGTTCCAGAAGAAAAGTGTTTATCTATTTTTTTATATTTGAGCATCTTTTTGGCGGTTGAAATTGAGCTAATTTTTTTTGCAGACGGTCACCCTTCGCAAGAAGTACATCTGCCGGCAGGGAACGCAGCAGTGTGAAGTGCACAAGGGTGAGTCTTTGCCCGATTCCCCATCTATCATAAGCATGACTCATGACTTGCATTAAAGGCCCCCAACGACCACTTTTTTACCCCATGCTTTTTTGACATCATTGAATAGCTTTCAGTGTCCTGAGTTCTGACTCGAAAGTTGAAAGTATGAAATTTCGCCGTTGCTTAGAAAAAGCTGTGCAAACATTTCTCTCGTTTCCTGCGTCTCTTCATTCCTCTCTTGTCTCTCCGCAATCAATCAACCGCACGTTAATTGGTTGTACCTAGAAATGAATGAGATGGTCGGAGGGGACCTTTAATCATATGCTTTCCTAAGAAGCGTGCAATTAGTGGAGAAACTGTTCCCTCAGTAAACTCCATTCCTCGGCCCATTGCTCATACCTTGTCTCATCAGAAATGGTGCTGAGAACAGCTAACGAAACGTTGTCCTCATCTATGCATTCTCTGCCTGATCTTGTGCACTTTTCTAATTATACGCATCGCAGCTGTCTGCGGTGCAGTCGTACCTAACTGACTCCAGAAGCATCACAAAGTTCCCAGTTCTGCCTAGACGTGTCATGTCCAAAGCATGTTGCTCCCGGCGCGTTGAATAGTGTAAATAGGTACTTCCCCCTGAGGCAGGATGTTGTTATCTATGCGTACACGCTGTTTGTTGTGTTAAGTTTACGGGCATATTGTGTCCTCTGCGAGCGGTTTGCGGGAGTATACTGTAGTTGTTTCGTTGGTCTGCCCCTGCGGAGATGGCGGGAGATATGCGCTTGCACATTAGGAGGTAAGGACGACAGAGTACCCGATCTCTGTGACTAGAAGGATATATGCGTAGATGCGCGTAGGCGAAAGTGAGCGTGAAGTTATAGTTGACCAAATGTGGGCAGCAACTTCACGCTGTTTCTAAGCCCGGGAAAGATATGCAGTAAAATAAAATGAAATAGTAAGATACCAAAGGTTGAATTTTATACGATTTGCAGATGTGCGGTTCATCTGTCGCAAGTGTCGGTACATGAAGTGTCTGTCGGTCGGAATGCATCCGGAGAGTGAGTTGAACGGTTCAATTTGCGGTAGTAAAGAAGCACCATTCGGAGCCGAAATCAGGCTAATTTCGGCGACAATGCAGAGAAACTATCGAATATGCAAGGGTGACAGAATATATTATGGTTCTGTACGGTGCTCCTTCACAAGAAAGCCATCTCGCAATGTCTCAATTCGACATTTCTTATTGAGCCTTTTTCATAGATCGGACATACGAATGCACGAACCAACCACTAAATCATTGAAAAGACTCTAAGCAGGGTAGGGTGAAGCTATTCCCCAACTGCATGGGAATCCTAAAGTTGCCTAACGAGGTGGATTACGGTAGGCGCGGCGCTGATGTTTAGATGTAACTATGTGCGCTAGGCGAAGGGGGCTGGGCTAAGCTGTGTCTGTGCCCGAGTTCAAAGTTATTCTATGGCACAGAGCGCACGGTTTCACGTGAAAGAGCACAAAGGATCAAAACGGGGGATTCTCGAGAAGTTGAACATATGAAATATGGATCAAAATCTTAAATTTGTTACTTCCTCATATGTGGGATCTACAGATGAGTTATCCTAATGATCTCTTGCAGATGTGCATTCCAAGCCGAAGAAGGTAAAGCCGGAGACGAGAGGGGAGTCGAGTGACGATACTACTAATGGAGCATCGTGGAGGATGAGCACGTCAGACACGGAACAGGTCGATATTCTATCGAATATTAGCAAATTGTTAGCCTCTGTATTTATTTTCAACAAGGCGTGTATATCCGGTATCTCGCAACCATAAGACTTTTAGAAATCTTTGGAGTATATAAATATTCAGCGTCTGACCGACAGCGGCTCGGCGAAGCTTCCACCGTACGCGTCCACCATGTCCGCGTCGTCCGGAAGCGGATGCGGAGAGACGCCGCTCCTGGCGCGGATACAAGAGCAGTACAAGTGAGCTAACAGCTGCAAGACCTCTCGTGCATGTTGTAGGAGGAACTGTGTAATCTACAAGCCAATATTTCCTAGATTAACTTAGATTAGCATAATATGATGTGAATGAAGGTCGAGCAGTACGATGCGGCGGGCCGCGGAGCAGACTGCTATACTCGTGGCCGCCGCGTGCCACGGCGCCTCCTCACCCTTCCCGGCCATTACCGAAACGGTGAGCTTATAGGCGAATATGAAGTAGAGCCAGGGGAGGAATTGTACTAACGAATCGAATACATTACTACTGAATGCGCCGTTTTCGTCATGGGTCCTGCAAACATTCCTTGACAGTTCAAAGGGACAGCAGATGTACTATAGTGGATTAAAAAGATCCCCGTCGGAAAATCATTCCGAATATAAGACGAGAGAGTGCGCAAAGATGAGAGAATTAGACTCATTTTGGAACGAAAGAAACTGACGGATCGGCTTATTCCACTATATTTTGATTTCATCACACGTGGATGGCAGATGAAAGTGCACGTAATAGGCGGTAATGTAATGTAGGACCGACCGCGTCCCGCGACGTGGGGATCGTTCAATCAGTGTGCCAAGTCGAGCATCCAGATCATGAACGACTTTGGACAGGGCGCCTTTGAGGAGTTCAAGCTGCTCGATGAGGCCGATAAGGTAGGCTTTAGAGCTAACCTTTCTTCTACGGAAAGCATCATCAAATGATGTTGTTCCGGACAGTTTACAATCAAACATTGCAGTGGAAGCTTGCCCAGCACTTTGTGACGGTAGCCTTTGTCTTCGAGGGTGCCTATCGATCTCGCAAGCTCTTTCCCGGATCTCGAAATATGTGAGAACAGGAGCCAGTGAGGTTCACGAATATATTTCCCGGCCCGGTCCCCCTGTGAAAGAGAGTCTGAAAACTGGTGGATGGTGGCATCGTCAGTACAACCCTATGGTGATAACTGATTATGCCACGATCCTGTCGGACTCCCCCCCACGAACCCCACTGAAGCTACACGGTTAATCCAGACTGTGGAAACGGCCGTTCTCGCGGTAAGGGGTACCTTGCAGATTTATGCTCACTTTCCTAACCTACGTCGATACCGACAATGTTGAACTCTTCTTCACGGACTCTGTAGGATTGGAGGACAAGAAGAGCGCCGCCTCGTGAGTTGTCCGGAATACTCGGTCGTGAAATCGCTAAATTCTAAATGGTGGCTTTCAGTGAACAATACATTCTGCAGGGTGTTCGGTGGCAATATCCGTGACGGGCTCATTCCGGCGATGTACGACGTTCTGGAGCGAGCCGAGTTGACGGAAACGGAGTTTTTCGCGCTATTCGCGCTGCTCTACTGGCCTCCGTGTAAGCTTATCTTCGCTTTCTCGTAGCCTGCCTGGTTACCTAATCTCCTTCCCTTGCAGACCTGCCCAAGCGCTCCGCGCGCATTGCAGACTTTACGAAGCGCATTCACGAGCAGATATACCGGGAACTGCACGTGTTCTATCGGTAAGAGCAGCTTCAACTGGCAGAGAAGACTTCCGGCAGAGAGATTAGTCTGGATAATGACGGCTATTCAGGGAGCAATTGCGAATGGACAATTACTCGGAGCGCATGATGCACCTCAATGCAATTCAGCTCGTTGTACAGGTTTGTATGGAAACAAGAGCAAGAAAAGCTCACAAGCCAGATGATCTTTTGAATCTCGCGAATTTGCAGGGTTCTTACTACAAGATTCGGGAAGAGATGGAAATCTACCGACTACTTGATATCTTTGATGGCAATTCAGTCGTATACAATGTTGTGCAACGATAGCACACGCTCGAGAATCTCATAAACTGTTACCAAGATTGATTATGCAAAATCTCCCCTTCATTCATTTACCTCATGTTGTTGATTGTTGTGCAAATTGATGTGGTAAAGTCGTCTTTCGTCATAGAGCTTCCACGCGTACAACAAAGCAAACAAAAAAAATCAAAATTCAACAAAATACAGAAAAAACACAAGACTACGGTATAAATCACACTAGTCACATTTCTTTGAGCGCTTCAAGCGCGCGGACTCTCGCACGGAAAGACGCAATGCGCGTGACCTCGTTTGCTGGCTACGGTAGGACCTGAGTGACGCACGCTTCGCTCATTTCTCTGCTTTTCGTTGGTGCGAGCAGGTCGTCTCGTAATTTCTGCTTATATTTTCCTCGAAAAGGCTTTCCGAAGCTGTCCCTAGTGCATGACTTACTGATATGCGTTTTAATTTCGCGTAATTTCGTGCTATTTCTTTTTCGAAGAAAAAAATGTACCCGATTTTACAGATCATGGACTGCAAGGTGTACGTGGGAGGACTGCCGTCGGACGCGACCAGCGAGGAGCTGGAAGACGCGTTCCGTCGTTATGGCCGCATCCGCAAGGTACACCCCGCTTTCCAATTTCCCCGCCTCCCCAAATCGCTGTTGAAGTACTTTTGTCAAGGCCCTCATCCCAAATCCTCCTAAAATCCGGCTTTCTCAGAGACCTGTGCTCCGGTCTCCATCGTAGCTCTCTGCTGCGGTTCGTCCTGGGCACAGCCTTCCTTCCTTCCATTCTTCCTTCCCTCCCTTCCCCTCCACCCTTCTCTCGCACACTTTACCATACACATCCTCCCACACACACGCTGCCCTTTCTTCCTACTTTCGTCCTCTCGCTCAACCATCCACTTATCATCCTACCTTCCTTCCTACTCTTCCAACTCTACCAACTAGGGCCCATCTCTCGCAGCGTCATGTCAAGGTTTAGTGGGACGGGGGAAACTAGGCCTGAGCCGTGAGAATGTCGAGAGTGAAAGATGAAGAACTTGAACAGATACGTGGAATTTGGCAAGTTGGTTGGAAAGCGTCGCGGTTGGGTAGTGTTTGAAAGACGAGATTCTCTAGTGGAAGGCTAGTGATAAGGCGTTTCGTCTCTGTTATCAGTACGAACTCTTCCTGTTGAGGTGTGGGTTGCTCGTCGTCCGCCGGGATTTGCCTTTGTCGAGTTTGAAGATGGACGAGACGCGGAGGATGCGGTGAAGGCTCTCGATGGAGCGCGTATCTGCGGAGTGAGGGCTCGTGTGGAACTGTCCCATGGACGTGGACGTTCCGGAGGTAAATATTGAATACAGCGAAAACCTGTGCGAACCTTGGTTTGCTGCTCCTGGTGATCTATGTCGCCCCGTTTCATTTCTGATTACCGGCTTTGTCTGGCACAGAGAACGACCACGGTGCACTTACATATAAAAGCGAAAACGAGACGGCGCTTGCTTTTATGATTTCGAGAAAGAAACATTCTCGGGAAGTCGCTACCGTGAGCTATAAAAAGCATTAGATGTGAAAGATGGCATGGTCAGGAATAAGGGATATTCAGTTATTGCTTTCTAGGCGGAGGAGGAGGTGGAGGAGGATACGGCGGCCGTGGGGGCGGAGGACGCGGGCGGTCGCGCTCTCGCTCGCCCTACCGTGGAGGCGGAGGGGGACGGTCCAGGTCGAGGTCTCCCAGAAGGTCCCGCTCTCGCTCGCCCAGATACGACGACAAGAAGAGAAGTCCGAGCAGGGAGGCCAGTCGATCGAGGTAGGAAGATGTTTTGGGAGATTTGAGAATGTTTATGCGTTGTATTACTTGGCAAAGGGGTAAAAGAAGAGGAGTGATTGTAACGGTTGAGAGATTATTTGGAAACTCAGTAATGATGTGATTTTCCTTCTTTCAGAAGCCGCAGCCGTTCCAACTCTCGTGACTGAGAACCGTCGTCTTGTTACCCTCGTCGTCCCTGTATTCGTCATTTCAAGCTTCTAATCTTTTTCGACCTCACCCCTTCCCGTTTTCGTTATTCTTGTTCTTTTTTTTCTCCGGAAGGCGTTGCACATAAAAATCATTCGAAATCCGTCCCAACTTCCTTCCAGAATTTGGTCTCATCGTTTCCTTTTCGCTTTTGACACCGCATCGTAATTGTTAATTTTGTATTTGTGGTACACCAATAAAGTCTGAGCGGAATGCAGTAGTTGGAGATGAGCAGGAGTTGGGTTCTAGCGAAGGTTACCTGTCAGTGAAGTGGCTGTCCTTCAAGAGAGAGGGAGAGGGTTAGTCGAGCGTTAAGAGGTGGGCGAGGGTAGTCGAGTAGCGACATTTTCGTTGAAATTGAATGTTTGAGGAGGTGACTAACCTATTCGATAGTTAATAGTATGGATGGCTCATCCTGTTATTGATCGATCGGTTGTTGTACCGCACACATAGGTATTGTGTGAGAGGAGAAGAGCGAGAGGAAAGGCGCGGAAAGATCAATCGGAAAAGGAAGAGGGAGAGAGAGCCTTTCGCTATACGGAAGAGAGTGTTTGGATGGTAGGGCGTACTTGAGATGGTTGGGTAGCGAGAGCGTGTGTTTCACTCCGGAGATTACTATGGAAACTACTTGAGGGTGTAGGGGAAAAGGGAGCACTGTTCTTTGGGCCCCACTATTGACCGGTTTATCGATTTAATGGAGCATTCCACCGGGGATTATGAGCATAGCGGAAAACGAGCTGGAAGAAAGCGTGCTCGCGTAGTTGTTAGAGCTCGAGGAGGGGAGGAGGGGGGGGGGGATGAAAAAGAGATAAGAGTGTAGGAGGAGGGGGGAAGAGAAAGAAAGGGAGGGTCGATGTCAACAATACGAACTGCGCGCTTGGCTCATGCTTGGACTTGTTGTTTTCTTCCCCCCAAAAAAAATGGACGGCCCAGAGCGGTCTAATAAATCCACGGAAGAGAGTAGCATAGGCGCTGACTGTCTGAGCTGCAGTTTGAGCTTTTCTTTTGCTGTTCATTAACTATTTGGTGAGGCTATGTACTGTGTTGTTTCATTGAGAAGTACTGGCAAGCAACGCTGTCCGGAGTTTAGAATAGTGCGTTGTTTTAGTATTTCACCCAGGCTGGACGGAGCGCCGGCAATGAGAGAGCGCGATAGCATTACACACTCGCGCTGAAGCTGTTTGAAGTTTCGCTGGGATGAAGTGTTGGTTTTTTTCCGTGAGCGCAGTGCTTTGCTTTCTTTTTTTGTGTCTTGGGTGAGTCTCTTATGCTGTTAACAGCAACAGCTTCTGCTCCAAGTTGCTATCCGTTTTTATTTCATTCATGTTGAAATCTTTATCATCGTATTAAGTGCGATAAGCGGAACCTTTCTTGATCTCGCTCTTGTTGTTATGCGCGTTTCTTTGACCCTGCAGTAAATTTGTCCATTCAGTAACTTTGTCTACGTTTATTCTTCATTGTATGCACAGTAGGGATACGGTATTATATTTTTTTGTTATACCTTCACCAGTCGCTTTTCTTATTTCCTTGTCGATACCATAAAAAGAGGATAATTGCAGGTTGGAGCTTGATGCAGCGACGGTGACGTTCTGTGTGGTAGAAGAGGATTCGAAGGAGCGGAGCGGATAGTAAGAGGAAGTCGACGCGGATGTCCGCGTCCGCGTCGTCCTGGTCCGCGGCCATGCGGACGTCGGAGAGCGGACGGCCGCTCCTGAGAAATGGTGGGGATGTTTGTGTCGAGGGATTGTCGTAGGGCCAAAACGACGCATATTCCTGGGTAGGCATAGAGCGATGCAATTTCGACCTTAAATAATGAGGTAAAATCAGGAATTGTAAAACGCTACTAGTTGTCTTACGCTATGGTTCGCTCAGCCTAACGTCCGATCGGGTAATGGCGCATGTGTATGCTAATCGTGATAGTTAGAGGGAAATAGGATGCCTAATTCGGAGAATGGTAGACCTTTAGATTAAAGAGTGATTTGTGTATAGGGGAAGGGGCGGGGGGACTGAATCAATCGGAGGTCAGGAAAGTTAGCGAGGGATGTGTTTCAAAGTATGGATAGCTTGTTGACACGGCTAATTTGCTTGATCCTTATGAATGAATCGATGGCTACAGTACGCTACCCGCCGAACCAGTCCACGCATGTTACCCGATTGTAAGAGTCTCAAGACGTGTAGGGTACTGTAGTAGCTGGGATCTATTGCTTAGATTACTGATACGACGGCCATACGTGGGCACCGACCCGAAGTATGGGTGGTAGGCCCAAAGTTCTTCAGAATTTTACTTTGGTAGGCCTATATTTTCTACAAAATTTCAATTGGTAGGCTTGATTTCGTACACTGCTAGTCCCGTTTCTCAAAATATTGGTTGCCCACGTATGACGACGGCTTATACTACCGATTCATCGGTAGAATTACGGTAACCATGAGCTAGTATCCAGTTATAATCCTGCTTCCCACGCATATTAGTAGCTCTGCTTCTCAGGGTGTGCCCTCAGGGGGGATACTGTAAGCGATACGATCAGATCACAGATGCGAGCCTTAAAGTATATTGTGCTACGTCGTTTTCGAAGTACGAGTTGATCTGTGATGGTCACGGTAGGGGGTAAAGGGCACTATTGAGAACTCGTAGTGCGCGCAAGGGAGGGAATGATCCGTCTCTCACTATCTCTGCCGGTGTCCCGATCGACTTTTGAGATATCCCTATGTCTCTCTGCTTCTCTGTCTCCCCCTCCTTGCCCTTGATTTCTCTCGCTCCATCTCTTCTCACCTCTCCTCTTCCCTCTCTGTTTCACTGCAACAAGCCTATATTCCGCACCGCCTCTTTATGGTTGTCTAATTATCTTGCTATATCTTTGATAACCTATTGCTACATTATAAGTTTTTTTTTTCCTTTAGGTATCCTAACTGTCTATAGGAGATAATGAATCACCAAATGATTCAGCACTCTGCCATTTTGCTTTGTCTTGCTGAAGGCAAATCATCGGCATTCCTTTTCCCTCTTTTGGGTTGCAGGATTCTGAGAGGCTGCTTTAATGCAATTATTATTTCGTGCTATTATTTCTGCCTAACTTTAATGGTGCCTAAACCATACTTTTTCTTGATAGCATCTTGCTTTCACAGGAACTGGCCATTATCACGATACCCGCCAACTTTAGCACTCTCTCTTTAGATACTCTTGCCCAGCGAGCCTTGGTTTATTACCATTATTAGGTTTTGCCTTTTCCCTCTCCTCTTTGCTCTTCACCTGCCTCTCACCTCTTGAAATCAAGCTTTTACTATCCTCTCCCTTTGTCTCTTCCCTTTCCTCCTTTCTTCCCCATCTCTATCGTTCCCTCTTTCACCAAGTTTCCCTTATGTTTCCACGACGATCCTCTTCATGCTTTCCCTTCTCCTTCCCTGCGTTTCCCTTCCCCTCCTTCTCTCTTGCCTCTTCACCCTCATAACCAAGAATTCCATCCCCATTCCTCTGCTAGCCATTCTCTCCTACTTTTTGCCCTGCCCTGTGCGCCTAGAATGGTAGTATTTGAGCAGATGCCTGGGAAGGGAAAACGTTGGTGGGCACGATACGATTAAGGCAGGTTGAGAATATGTTCACAAGTTTCGTGGCATACATGGGCGCGGCTGTCCAGTCGGACGTTAGGATGGGTGCCTGCACCCCCCGTGAATCATAATGCACAAGCCTTGTTAGGATTGCTGTTTTTGATTTCCGCCAATTATATAAGGACGCCTGTAAAAATGTTCGGACAACACTAGCGCCCATGTACATACGTTTCGTGCTCATAACGTTTGCTCTTGATCTCTGCTTTAGCTGCGCTTGGGTTATTTAGGTTGGTGCTGAAACGTAAATGGCGCTGGCTTATTCTGTACTCTGGCTAGTAGATCTCTGGTGGAGGCACACGTTTCCTCTTGTTATATGTTTTTTTTTGATTTGATCGTAAAGAGGAAGCTCTAACCGGGGTTGACGATGCAAAGGGTGGGGGGTCAGCTGTGCATATGAAGAGTAACGGTGGGGAAGGTGGAAAGATGGGCTGAAGCTGACTTTTGACAGCGGAAGTATGATTCATTGCCGCGCGTCTTGCCTCCTGCTTTTTGCGATACGCTCATTTGCATCGTGCGTCTTTTCCAAGCACCTCTGCATATTTGATTTTTTATAGCTTTATTTTTCTGCATACATTCATTGGTTGGCTCGTGTACGCGCCGCTGCTTGCGAGCTACCGTTCCGTAATATTTACATTTATGCAAATTAGGGGGGGCGTCCAAGGGAGGTCCATGACTGTGCGGGTGGATGCAGGCAGAACGAGGGCCGAGGAGGTTGAGGAGGAGGTCCCCGAGTTGGGTAAGGGGTACGGTAGGATTACGGTAGATGCATTGAAGTGGTTTCGTAAAAAGACCAGGTTTACCGTAGGTCCAGGTTTCAAATACATATTGAAAAAGGACTATTGAGTATTGAGTATAAGTTTGTGCTATTGAGTATAAGTTTGCGCTATTGAGTATAAGTATAAGTAGAACTATTGAGTATAAGTTTGCGCGGGAAATTTGAATTTTAATATTTTTTTGAATTGTTTATTGTGATGTGCAGGCGCGCGGTCGATCGACGTGGAAGAGGAGGACAATCAACCGGATGAGCGAACTCCGGGTGAGGAGATGGAGATGACGAGGATTCGGGACATGGCCAGGGATATCAGGGAGAACAAGTTTGAGGTATACGGTAGCGAAGGGGGAAGGGGGGTACTGTAGGTAGAGTAGCGGGGAAGGCATGCTGTAAAGTAGTGAGAAGCGACGGGGGGATACTGTAGCAGAGTGGGTGAGCATAGCCATGCTTTCTGTGAAGCACACGGTCAGTTTGAGGCGTTTATGCCGCGTCGAGGGGTTGGAGTTGAAGAGGTGGAAATGAATACTGTAGATGGGAGTACCGCAGAGGCAGTGATGAAAGGGGGAACGAACTGTAGGTGGATTCTATCTAACAGTTGTACATTGCGCTGCGTGGTACCCCAGTATGCTCATTTTAACATGTCCTTCAAACTAACGAAGAAGACTGTCTGGATCTGTCTAGCATTAAGTTGAAGTTGTTTAATGTTTTAATGTTGTCAAAATCGGGAGCGAATGCTTCATTTTCGTTACACCTTTGCGTCTCTTCACGAAGCTTCGTTCGTTATCGTTATTGTGATACTAGAAATGCAAATTTCTTCCGATTTGGGCGACGCTGATTGCCATACGTGGGCAACCTTCCCCGCAATATTTTGAGAAACGGGCCTACCAGTGTACGAAATCAAGCCTACCAATTGAAATTTTGTATGAAATAAAGGCCTACCAAAGTACAATTCTGAAGAAATTTGGGCCTACCACCCATACTTCGGGTCGGTGTCCACGTGTGCTGATTACTGGATTAGTGCCTCTCTATAGTGGATTAAAAAGATCCGTCAGAAAATTATTTAGAATATAGGGCGAGAGAGTGTGCAGAAGTGAGAGAATTATTTTGGAACGGAAGAAACTGACGGATCGGTTTAGTCCACTATATCTATCTCTATCTCCCCCGTCTTCCCCTTCCAGTACTATGTGCACATGTCCCAGTCAGCCGGCTGTCCGATGTGTGGTAGTGAGGAGAGGAGTGTGAAGGAGGGACGGAGGTCGGCCATGGTGAGGGGGTAGGGGGGGAAGTATACGCATGATTAGTTTGGGGGGAGGGAGTATAGCTATGGTTAAATAGATGGGGATCGGTAGATGTAACATCACTACGGTATACTTGAATAGAGGGCGGGTGCGAAGTTAGACGTTCTACCGTAGTACGCACGCCTATTTGCTGCATGCACACATTCCTTCGTGCTCATCATAACTGTGACAGGACTGTGCCTATTTGGCCAGACGACACCACAGTATGGCATACGCTGTACCGATGGAGTAATGACCACACGAGGATCTCCTCAACGTAATTGTTGCACGTATTGTTAGGCGGGAAACACTTTCCCTGTCTGTGTCCAAGTTCCCCTGCATTCCAGCATAGATGCCTGTGAATTGTCTGTGATCGATAATCAGTCAATAATACTTGCAGAATCTCGGCCCCTCCATGGCTACGACGGTCCGTCTGGACTTCCACAACAGTTGCTTCTATAATGGGAAGCAGGTACGATAGCCAGGCTACAGTAACCCAGAACATTTTATAGCTGAATAGATTGTGTGGCGTACTGTAGCTCGTGTACTTGTACATCGGAGGAGATAGTAAAAGCCTACTGCATAGCGAGAAAGACCAAACACCAAAGATCAGATATCAAACTGCTTAGACCACGGAATGTTGCAGATTGACTATGTGTTGGCTTATGAAGATGAGGACGAGGATGACCAGGATGATGTACTGTTGGATGTGGGAACGAGCGGGAAGGACAAGGACTTGAGGGCCATTGTGGGTTACGGTAGCTGGGGTTTGAGGGGTACTGTAGGGCGGTAGTGCACGTTTAGTTCTGTTTGGGGCTAATGTTTTGTGAATTAAATGCGTGCAAAATTAATAATATCATAACTGATTGAGAGGCGTACGAGTCGCTAATAGACTCTCGCTATTACCTTGACGTGGTCAGGGGCGCGTGGGCTCGACGTATTCGAATTTTCCGCTCAGGACGACGACCTGGAGAGCGAGACGATGACGAACGAGAGGTTGAAGAGGAAGAAGCGGAGGAAGCACTTTGAGGAGAACCTGAGGAAGATGGGACTCGAACTGACCGAGATCGCGACCGATCCATCGGTGAGCCGTAAAGGGAGACTGTTTGCGGGCCCGGAACTTTGGAACAAAGACCGGTTTTAGGAAGAATTGAAAGTTGCTGGACTTACTCTACTTATTGTTAGGGAAATTCGTTTATCTTAGCTTCATTGACAATGAGTTGCGGGAATTAATGAACCCCGCCCAGATCAAGTCATTATGTCTCTCGCTCTTTCATCTCATCTTGTCCATTCGTCTCCTTGCCAGATGGGCCGTACCTGCTACGTGCTCGTGCACGCTCCTCTGCCCATTCTCGAACGGCAGGCGCAGCTTCTCAACGTCAAGCTGCCCGTCAAGAAGTGCGATGTGGAGGTGAGCGAAAGTGGCGTTTTATTTTTATTATTTTCTTTTATTTCGTCTGACATGAATATTATATGTAAAAATTTTTATGTTATAAACTTTCATTACAACGACGAGGCAGTAGAGTCGATTGTAAATGCTACTATCCGTAATTGCAAATGGACTAGGAGTAGAGTACGGACGGGCGTTAACAGTAAAAAGGAATATAGTGATTTAATTTTTATTAACGTTTTGTATCGCAGCACGCGGGCCGTGCCCTGATGCCGGGCTGCGTGGACAAGTGTCTCGATCGGATGCGGTTCCTCGATTTTGATGAGGAAACGAAGCTGATGCTGGAGGAGCCCGATTACTACACGGCCACCTACTCGAGTGACCGGAGACACAAGTGGGTCATTCAGTCACTGTTGTCGCATACGTGGTGGCCAACCTTCCCCGCCATATTTTGAGAACTGGGACTACCAGTGTACAAAATCAAGACTGCCAATTGAATTTTTTTTGTGGAAAACATAGGCCTACCAAAGTAAAATTCCGAAGAAATTTGGGCCTACCACCCATACTTCGCGTCGGTGCCCACGTATGTGTAGTCGTAGCATTGCATTAGCATTGTAGCTCATTGTAGAGTGCAACTATCGAATGAGATGATGCGAAAGAGCGGACAAGAATGAAAAGACTGAGGATGAGGAGAAAACGCACTGTATATTGTAGAGGGGGGCATATTATATGCTAGATAGATTATGCACCACCTAACGATAAGCTATAAGAGATGATTTTTTTCGTTCTCAGCTTCGTGATGTGGAACATGCCCGATCACCTATTCCCTTCGTCAGAGAGGAGTCGAATGGTCTACGATCTGCTTGTGAGGTACGGTAGCATGCAGGGATTACGGTAGCTTGAATATAACGTACGCTAGAGCACTGATTCGCTGTGCTGCTCTTAAGCGTTTCTGAATTTTAAGTTTTTATCTTTTCTTTTTTAATTAGTAAGGAAAGGAAAGCGGAGAAATGGCGGCTTTGCAGGGCGCGCTACCGAGCCCAGGAGGACATCAAGACGGAGGACGATCGGTACAGGTGAGAACTATCCTGAACTTATTCTAATTTGGTGAGAGTATGCTCTCGGTATTCGGAGTCAGAGTGTATCATGTATATCCATTTTATACGTGCAGCAGGGTACTTGGCGATTTTCAATCACGGTTGTTAATCTTTAGCGGCGTTTGAAAGTAGCTGTTCGTTTGAGGAAGATTTATTATCGTGTTGATGAAATCGATTAACGGCAGCACAATTAATAGCCACACGCGTGGACGACTTGAGCAAATGTAATGTAGTGTAGCACCACGAGCTAACATCGTCGTTTTTTTCCCCCGATTCCCACCAGAGTTTTGAGTACAGTAGAAGGAAGAGCTAACGCACATGCAAACTAATGGTTACAGTAACGCCGGACTGGCCAACATTGCGGCCTGGTTTTCGTAAGTTTTTGCGTTTCCTAAAAGACGGCAGTGGTGAAGTTCGTATATGGAAGTTGTTGTATGGAACTGCACGGTGCTGTATTCTATTGTAATTGGTTACCGTATCTGTCACCGGTACAGTATACGCTACAGTATGCTACCTGATCGTTGCACGACTGCTCTATTATGGTGGTGGTGTGTGGTCTGCCTATAACTACAGTAATCCGCACGTAATCATTAGCCACAATCCTTCTTTTGTGCTGGTCTAACCCTCTATCACTAAAGTGTAGTCAATGTGATTGGTGAGATTAGCGCGCTGGCATTTCGGGGCTCGGAAGGGGGTCTAGCTATTTGGCGGATGGCCGATTCCGGTAAATAGCCTTCCCATTCAGGGTGGGCATTGAACGACTGCTGGCAAATGGCACGTATACGGGCGCTTACCCACTCCATCAGGTGAGCAGGCTTTTTAAATTTAAAAATCAATAATTTAGCTAATATTCGAGCTATCTTTATGTCGTTTTTCTATCTTTATTCCTCGGAACTTGCTGTTTTCGCAAACTGCGTAAAAGGAAGAAAAAAAGATAATTTTGCTGCAGAAACTGCGCAGTCGGGAGGAGATGAAGGAGAAGTCGCTGAACCAGAGGGAATTGCTGTACACGTGTTGGGCCAGCTGGAGGGCGTGGTACAAGTACCAACCCCTGGATCTGGTCAAGTATGTCGGGTCATTTCTTAGTCCAATTGGGGATATCTGCCGACTGTAAATAGCGGGTAATAGGGGCGGTACGCAATTTGACTCGATCAGGAAACGAGCGTTGCTAGATACTATAGCATTTTCTGGGGAAAACCCTGAACATCTGTTTAGATGCGGGTTGGCTGAATGGTAGACGAGCTGGGTTCAGGCGGTATTTCGGCTCGAAGGTCGGACTGTACTTTGCGTGGCTCGGGTACTACACGAAGGCCCTGTACCCGGCGGCCATCTTCGGTCTCATCTGCGTCTTCTTTGGCATTCTCCAGTTTACGAAGGATCCCGTCAGGTTGGCTACTCAGTCTGAATTGTTCTTTTTGCTACGCTATAATAGCGTAGTAGGGCCGCATCTACGACCTCTTTCTAACTATAGTAGGGTAAACCAACGGCTTTATTTTTTGTTCATATTACTCGAAATACATAGACTGATCCGTAGCTAACCCAAGTGCTGGTGTAGTGTGTTGCAGCTCCTGAAAGTTGGCAGTTTTGTGAGCATGGCTATGTTTCTTTGAGCACTTTGCTTTCATCAATCTTTACTTTGCATGAAGCAAAACTGATCGTAGATTATGTATGCAAGGCGCTTGAGTTGTTAGAAAAAAAAACAAAGCGAGAATTTGCTGTTTACAATTCTAGCATGTCTATATCTACCTTTGCCGTTTGCTAGGCGATCAGATATCTTGAATGATTAGTGTCTTTCCCCCCCTTATTTAGCATATCTTTTATCGAGGATCCCGTCAGGTCTGCCCACCTCCAGTCTTTGTGTTCCCTTTCTTAATTCGATTCCCGCTTATCCTCGATTTCGCTAGCTCTCCGCTATTCATCAATGATTTGTGCATGATATATAATATGTCTATGTTTGTTTGATGCGCATTAATCACCGCTTTACAAGAGACAATGGGGGCGTGAACTAATGCTGTCCTTTATGCTCGGGAAAAGTTTTCTTCGTAAAAGCCTTGTGAGCTTGGGAACGGCCTGTTCTGACCATGAGTGCAGTGTGTCTGCATTAGTTTCTTTCCTTTGGGCATAGATTGCTCCAAAAATATCCATTTCGTTAATCCAGCCTGAAATAATAACATATTATGTATTATTCGCTTTAAATCTAACAAGTAGAATGACTCATGTGATGGAGCGAAGCGTCTTATGCCGCCCCTCTTGCTATCCGATTCCTCACCCACCGTACTCCCTACCGTACCCCTCTGCTTACAGTATCTCCATCTGCTCGGATGATCGGGTGGGCGGTCGGATCATCACGTGTCCTGCGTGCAATGACTACTGCGACTTTCAGTACTTGAACTCGAGCTGCGTCTATGCCAAGGTATAATAACTACTACAGGAAAAAAATAGTCAGTTCATGTTTCTTTTTTTGAGTATTATAGTTGAGAAAACCAAAATAACGGGCTAGATCAATTACTTGTCAGGAAACTATAAAAAAACAAAAACAATATAAAAAGGAAGATAATAGGTAAAACATATTCTTAGGAGAAAAAAAACAATTTAAGGGGTCTTTGTTACAGGTGTCGTATCTGTTCGACAACACACTGACGGTCGTCTTCGCTGCATTGATGAGCATCTGGGCAACGCTCTTTCTGGAAGGGTGGAAGAGGTGCGGCTTGATCGCTGCTTTCTGTACCTCTACAAGAAGCCTCCGAACATTCGATTTGAGCGATTGCTGGAAAGCGCGTAAATGCGCGGGAGAGCATAAGACGTCAATCTCTTGCAGGTACCACGCGGAGGTCGCCTGGAAGTGGGGTCTGATGGACTTCGCTGTTGACGAGGTCTGTTTGTGGCGTGATCTTATCTAAGCAGCCGTTCTCTTTGGATCGCCAAAATGACATGGGGCTACCGTATGCCGACCGACTTTTCGTTGCAGGACACGGTGCGGCCCGAGTTTCAGTACCGGGTCAAGACGACCAAGTGGAATCCGATCACGCGGAAGCACGAGCCCTACCTGAACGCGCGCAAGCGAATGCTCAACTGCCTCGCCTCGAGCGTTACCGTCATCTTCTTCGTGAGTGACACAACTATATCACTTTCTCACAGAAGTCTGGTGGTGGTACCACCCACGTAAACGTTTCTAGAATAAACGACTTTCTTCACTTACATTAGCATTTGATTTCAGTAGGAGCTGCTAACAAATTGAGAGCGTAGAAATGCTCAAATACTAGAATAATGGTTCTGTTAAGGTTTTGCTCGTTCTGGGAGTAGTCTTCGGTGTGGTCGTCTACAGAGTGATCTGCCTGCAGCTTTTGGCCAGGTAAATATGATGATTAGTACTTGGCAAAAACGTCATTCCGTTTTGTGAATAAATGTAACGTGGGCTTGTGCTCCTTAAAATAGCTAGCAATCAGCTATGTCCCGTACCTACCGTGTCATCATTGAGCTACCGTATCGATAGACATGCCGGATTACTGTAGACTTACTCCGTTCCAGTTACAACAACACAACGGTCGACAAGTACGCCTTCCTTATTGTCACGGCGACGGCTGCCATGCTCAATCTTATCGTCATTCTCATCATGAACTATGTAGGCATTGGTTGATCTTTGATCTTTGATATTTGATCTCAAAGAGTACTGATCATGCATGCATTGGCTCAATTGCTAAATGCAGGTCTACTACTACCTCGCCCTGATCCTGACCCGATGGGAGTGCCCGCGGACGCAGAACGACTTCGACAACTCGTTCACCTTCAAGGTACTGTACTAAGGATTACGGTATGAGTAGTTCTTCTGGTTTCTGCAACACTTGCAGTAGTTACGTACAGCAGCGTATAGGCGTATTTCTGGCGCTAAACTTACGAGGAGGCGAAAAATTGTTATATGATTTTATGCATGATCTCCACATACGTGGGCAGCCTTCCAAGCAATATTTTCATAAACAGGTCTACCAATGTGCAAAATTAAAAATTATCAAGCCTACCAATTGTAATGTTCTAGGAAATACGAGCCTACCAAACAATATTTTGCAAAAATTTGGGCCTACTACCCATACTTCGGGTCGGTGCCCACGTATGGATCTCCATTGCAGGTCTTCTTGTTCCAGTTCGTCAACTACTACTCGTCCTTATTCTACATAGCCTTCTTCAAGGGAATGTGAGAGAAGCACCTTCTCGTACTTTGCTATGTGTATTGATCGTCAATTATTCGTTTAGCAGAAAGCGAAATACTAAACATTTGCCATGCTTCATAAAAATATTGAGCACATGAAACATAACTGAAAACTTGGTTCATTTTCCGTTATTTGTTTTGGCAAATATGTATGCTTCGTTGCGTTTGGTGACGAGACGCGCTGTGAGTGGTATAAATAACAAAGATAAGCTACTAAAGGACTCGATTGGTCATCTCTCATAATCATACGATTTGCAGTCTGGCCCAACTGCCGGGCTACACGACGCGCGACCGTCACGGTGGAGCACTACACATTGGAGGAGCGCGCCTCGAGGGTACGGTAGTCATTGTGGCCGATTTGCACTATTCCTCTTTGTTGGGTGAAACAATATGAAACGATTTCTCTACTCACAGTTATTTTTCCGCACTTTTTTCATGTGGAATATAACACACGCATGCACAGAGTTATTCGCTAATAGGGCTTTAAAATATTCATTGTCAGTCAAAATGAAGTTGATATTGATACTGCTCCCCTCCACCTGCTCCCCCTTTAATACCCCCTTTCAGGCTGCGATCCGGCGGGTTGCTTCGCTGAACTGGTCATCCAGCTGGCCATCATCATGTGCGGCCGGCAGTTCTTCTCCGCCTTTATCGAGCTGGGCTATCCGTGAGTTACTCTGGACAGTATTATTGGAGGGGATATTTCACCGAATTACCCTGCTTGATGGCCTATATTGCCGAAGAAAATGTTCCTCGAAACATGTGTGTAGGTAGTAGAGTACTACGTTCGCCTTCATTTCTTTCCGTGATGAACATAATTCGAATCTCATTGTCAGGTACATCATGAGCTGCATACGGCGGTGGCAGTTTCTACAGCCGAAAAAGGAGCGGACGAGGGCGGCCAAGGTTAGCTCGATACTATGCAGTCTCAATTCTTTGGCCCTTTTGAGAACTACAGAGAGTTGACTTTTGATTGTGACAGGCTTTCGGTTTGCAGGTACGCGCACAGCGAAGCAGTGGACTGGAGGCGAAGAGGTGGGTGCTTATTGTTAGTTGATGAACAGTAATTGTAGTCAATTCAGAAAATTAAGGGTCTGACGATGTATACATAAATAGAAAAAAAATGGAATTGTGCGTATTTTGCAGATGGGAGGAGGACTACTTCCTGTCGCCAACGTACGATCAATGGCTGTTCGACGAGTACCTGGAGATGGGTCAGTTTGAAGCCTTTATTATTGACGAACAAGTTCCGTCAGTAAACGCATTCCACTTTCGTCCGCACACTCTCTTTATACCGCTTCGCTCTCTCGTCAGAGGTAGGAATGAGTCTACTGACGGAGCATTTTCCTCTATAATATTAGCCGCATTCGCAGTAAGCAGTTCATAGACTGTGTAATAGAGTGTTCGCAGTAAGTACAAGCCGCTAATGCAATACAAGTCAGTCACTGGCGTCCCCGTATCCTATCGACCAGCGATCTGAGCTGTCCTAAAACCCGTGACTGTGTTGGTGATAAGTTACGACATTCGCTGATTCGCTGATGTTCATAATAACGTTTTTCTCTCGTTGCAGTCATCCAATTCGGCTTCATCACGCTTTTCGTCGCCGCCTTTCCCCTTGCGCCGATCTTCGCGCTGCTCAACAATATTATGGAGGTACGTCCGCCCTCAAGCATACGTGGGCGGTCTTCTCGATCATGTTCTGAGAAATAGGCTTACCAGCGTGCCTAACAATTGTAAGCGTAAATTTTCAATACGATATTGTAAATTTCTATGTTAACCGAAGGAAAGCTCGATCACCTCTGCTCAGTTTTGCACCAATCTGGCTAGTTTATTACATTCCCATGTAATTTTAAGTAATTCCCACCCCTAAGTTATGCCACTCCCGCCTTTTCCTGATCGTCTCTCCTTGTACCAATGCCTTCAACACGGATACGTATCTATCTAATAATTACATACCCCAGATTCGCCTGGATGCGTACAAGTTCCTCGTCACAACGCAGCGTCCGATGCCCGCGCAGTCTCGCAATATCGGCATCTGGCTGGAGATCCTCCAGTTCCTGTCCAATATCTCCGTCACCATCAACGTACGTTCCCTTTCCACATAGTCATTCGTTATGGGGTACATCAAATGTGTGAGAAAGTATGCTAAAATCAAAGCGTGCGAAGAGAAGGTACGGAAGTTTGACCGACGCAAAAGTTTCGGTATAATTCGGACTGGCTGAACGTGTCTTACCGGGGGTTTTTCCGTTTCAGCCTTGTGCTATAAGTTTAGCCTCCTCCACTTTTTTGGTTTTCATAGTATTAATTTATTAACGCAAGTGTGTAATAGCAAATAAAGGTGAAGGAATGCAGATGAAGCGGGTAAGAATAATGTAATACTACAAGAAGATACAAGAAAAATTAAAAACGAAAGGGATAAGGGGAAAGGGATGGGGGAAGAGGGGGGGGGGGGCAGTGTACTTTTATGGCTGTGCAAAATAAAAGAAATTTTGCAGGCATTGGTCATCGCGTTTACCTCGGACTTTGTACCCAAAACCTACTACATGTACGCTTACAACTGGGATCTAAGAGGTGGGCATCACATTTTCTTTTCCTTTTTTTTAATCTTCTTAATTTTGTGCTCTAGAATGCTTCGGGCATGCACTACTTAAGAAAGTGTCAAAAGAAGATGGTGATGTGAGAAGCCGGAAGTGCAAGGGTTCTACCGTATCTCTTCAGGTTACATGAACTGGGCCCTGTCGCACTTTGACGCACGCAATCTGACACTACGCACGCCGCATATTGGAATGCCGACGGACGTGGTCGATTGCAGGTACGGTAGGTAGGGGATACGGTAGCCGGCCCTGATCTGATCATCCCTTTATCGCTCACTATAGCTCACTATTTTTTTTAAAAATCTTTCTTATGATTGATGAAATGCTACATATTTAGAATACTCGAGCACTCGTTGTGCATTGATTCATTTTAATAAGTAAATTGTTTTCGCAGATTCCGCGGATTCCGCAACGTTCCGTGCAGTCTGGTGAACGCGTCGACCACGCCCCTCTTCTCCTCGGATATGATCAGTGCCATCGAGTGAGTGGTGATACGGTAGCCCGCCGAGATTACGGTATCCGGACTTGGGTTTTGTATTCTGAAATAGGGGGGAAGAATCATAAATTTATTGCGCTAATTTAATGATTAGCTATTTACCAAGACTCAAAAAGTGTTCATATCATGCATGTTCAGAGCCCAGACCTGCGACCCAGAAGCTGGCTACAGTTATGCACAGGACTGGTGGAAGATTCTCGCGCTGCGTCTGATATTCGTCGTGGTCTTTGAGGTCAGACACTTATTGCTACTTGAAAGCTTTTTTTTTGGAGAACAGAGATAATACACCTGCCGGAATTCAAACCCGGGTGTGTTTCTTGCCTTGCGTTACGTACAACTTGACTTGACTTCCAGACCACCTGTGCTCCTGTGTATTTTTGCATGCTTTTGGCTTTGAACGTGCGCCGTTACGAAGTAGAGCTTGAGTCATGCTAGTCGAGTAGAACTTTTTTAATATTAAAAAAAGAAATGTTCTTATCAAGTATATATATATATATATATATATATATATATATATATATATATATATATATATATATATATATATATATATATATATATATATATATATATATATATATTGCAGCACGTGGTCTTCCTAGTGAAGACCCTGGTTGACTACCTCATCCCCGACGTCCCCACGAAGATCTTCCTGCAGCAGCAGAGGGAGAAGTATCTGGCGAGGAAGGCCGTCCTGGACGAGTTTGGATCGTCGAGAAACGCGTCGTTTAGAGAGACCAGGTACGGTAGTGGATAGTATACCGTGCACACGGTAGGGGTTGAAAACCAAGGCCTTCTTCTTTTCTTATGGGATAGAGAGAGAGAGAGAGAGAGAGCATAGAAGAAGGAAGAGAGTCGGACGATAAATACGCAAATTATGGTTTTCAAACCCTAGTGTACTGTATAATATAGTATTCGTCGCTTGTTTTAGACAAATGTGTAGTAATTAGCCACGAGGGCACACTGGAGTAGCCCTTTTGTTGCTAGCAGAAGAAAGTGCGCAGACTCGCAGCTTGTAGATGGATAGGCTCCACGCTGACGTATATCCCATCGTGTGGCTTTGGTCTAGGCGGGACCGCTGAAATTACCGTAATCCCTAAAGGGAATACTGTACTCGACAATCGGGTGCGGTGCTTGTAGATCGGTCTCCTACCGCTGTGCCCTGGCCTCGTCCGACCTATTGTTGCCCGACAAAGATTAAAGATTAATTGCAGGGGTCGAAGAATAGCGGCGGTTATTTCAACCTTTTACAACAGTTTGTGTGGGGTTATTGGGCCTTTTCCGTGTACGTCATGCAGCCTGAACAGTTCTCAACGCGCGTTTTGCTCTGTTCATGAAGGTATGCAACCGTAATTCGCAAGAAAGTACGCGAGCGATTCAAGGGCTTTTCTTTGACAATGAGAACTGTTCGGCGTCTCTCCTTCCAATGAATGTCCAGCGTCCAAAATGCATCGTGTCCCCTTCCCCGAATAGCCTTTAGCTACCGTAGTCCGATAGGAGTGCGGTGGGTCGTAGATTGGGTCAGCCATCCGACCGGCCATCCCTGGTTGTTTCTCAGCAGCGGGACGATCAACCGCTACCGCCTGACGCCGCCTCCGGGCGCGGTGCGGCGCGCGGCCACCGACAGCCTGGCACCGCCGCCCGCGCCCCGCGATCCGCCACCCGGCGGACGCGAGCCGCGTCCACGCGGACGCCCCGCCTACTTCAAGGAACAGCTGGCCCAGTTCATTGACCAGGAGAGCGACTGAGGCATAGACACAAGGGTAAATTGGAGAGTGGGTGTGTGAATGGGATGAAGCCCCCCCCCCCCCTGCATGGACTACTACTACTACTGCTACTGCTACCTGCTTGATGGGCCGAATGCTTCTTTTAGGAGTTTATCCCTTTGGTTACTTTGGTTATAGTTTTCCAACCGAGCTTTGTACCATAATTGTACAATGAACACCATGTTCGGTTGGAAAGCTCTACCCCATCCCCGTTGTTCCCGGTTGGAGTATAGGCTTCAGTTTGATTCACCCCCCACTACCTATAAATCTAAATGTGAACTAAAACAACCACCGAGTGCGTTGGAGTGGCCTGAAAAGATGCACAGTTGCCTATAGGCACCGTAATCGTATGGCTTACTGTAACCCTGTGGTCCTCCGTTCAGGACCGTAATCTCGTGTCGATTCTAACACACATGCGCATACGACACGCGCTCGCGAGATTAGTGAGAAGCCAGGGGCTAGGCAGAGGTGGGTTTGGAGTATGTGTTGTGTGGTTAACTAGGAGACTTTGAAGGCCAAATTTAGTGTGAATCTATGAATCTGTTAATTTTGTCTGATTTATGCGGAAATTTGGTCTCGAAGCCTGGTTGATGTTGTGTTCCTACTAATCTTTCTTTCCGTTACTATAGTAGAGAAAAAAAGAAGATATAATCGGTCCAGGGATCCCCCGATGCCAGGCCCTCTAGATAAAACGCGGAAGTGTTTATGCGCGGAACGATATATTCTTCCCGGGAATTTCGCGAAACTGTTGAAGCGGCTATAGCGGTCTCTTGTTGTAATTTCGTGTCATTTCTTGTTTTCTTTTTTTCAATTTGAGTATTTCTCCATAATATCACACTCATGAACGAAATAGACCACATTTGATGCATTATTTTGTCTGATTACAGCTCGGTTTTTAGATGCAAGATCATAATCTCAATAATGAGCAAAACTAAAAAAGAAAACATAAAAGAAGCTGTAAGAACGCACGCAGCACCGAAACATATAGAATAAATCGATAGCAGTAAAATCGAAAATAAATCGTTCCGAAGATGACGCATAAATTCCACTTCTCGCTAAGGCCAGTAAGTTTTACCAGACCGTATTTTCGAATTATACGTTCCGCTTTTCTCTACTATATGTCACCTTTGAAAATAAGTTGAACGATCGCACGATCGTTTGGTTTCATTCCTTTTGCCCTTCCTTTCGGTTGCCGCACACTCTCTAGTTGTTGGTGGTAGCTTTTCTTTCCCCCATTCGTCCCCAGCGCACCCTATTTCACACCGTGCCTATCCTATCGATCCTCCTCCTTTCATGCTCAGTTGCCAGCACTCGCTTAGGCCCTGGTGCCTTTCCTCGGTATACTTATGCGGAAGGGCTTCTGATTCGCCACATTCATAGCTGATTTGTTGTGATTGGCTTTGAAAGATAACCGGCGCGGGTGTGGCGAATCGGCGGTTCTGGGCTCTGCCAGTCGACGAGGATAATGACGGGTCTATTTATTTTCAGCCAGCCGCTCGACGTCAACAGACACGCATTTCAACCCGGCCGTTTTGAGGTGGGACGATGGCGTTTGTCGTTGTAATGGGAAACAATGTGACAATGGGAAACAATGTGAACAATGAGGAAGGAAAGGACCTCACAAACTGAAATAATTGTCGGGAATACCCGCCCATCTGTGTTTATGGGCAGTCTGTTTAACAAAACTGCGGTGCCATCATACAAAACGGCCCACGCACACACCTTTTGCGCAAATAGGTTGTTCTTGAAAAGCCATTTCAGATCTAAGCTTTGTAGTTTTTTTTGTTTGATCGTTTTTATTGATTAGTGAAACCTAACAGCAATCGTGTTTGTGCACAATACAGTACATAGTGTACTGTATGGTAGGTGCTCCGTTGGTTTGCTCTTCTTGCCTGTTTCGCAACGGTTTTCTCTCTCAGATCAGTGGAGAGTATGCGCTGTACTCTGAGCGTCACGAAAGACGATTTGGAAAAACTGTCCTCAAATCTAAAGAATTTCGTCCGCTATACATAGGCAGCTTTATCGCCAATTATTCTAAAACGGGCCTACCAATGTATAAACTCAGGTTTTTTGTTAGCTCACCAATTAGGTATCGTGTATAATGCGGCGCCTACTAAGCTATGCATCTGACAATATGAAGGGCCTAACACTCGACTGTCGGGTCCCGGCCCATGTATGTCGTCCGCGCCTTGTGACCTGTATTGAAAATCGGTCCAAATCTTCGCGCCCTTCAGTGTTGAAGAGTCGATCAGAGAACGTCCAGTGGTCGCGTTTTTTTCCTTTAAATGTTACAACATAAGAGTGATCAAGATCTCTAGTGTCTCACAAATCTGATTATTTCCGTAGAGTGAAACTCGGAAAACGAACAAGTTATAAGTTAGCCTGAAAGCTATCGTTCGAGAGGCGGGAATTGCTCTCTAAATGATGCGACGATTGTTTACCGTACGAAGAAGAAGTAATGCTGACCGGGAAACAGGATAGAAGAGAAGTTGGCTAATTGGTGGATGTAAGAGGGAAAAGGGAAGAGGGGTGGGACCAAAGGTTCTGAAGGGGCGAAGGGTTGACACTTGAAAGAATGGAAGGAGGGGGGGGGGAAGGAAGTGTTAAGAAGCGAAACCGGGTGGGAAGAGGGGAAGGGAAGGTATAGTAAGTAACTGATGGAACGGGATTATGATGTGGGCGACGGTGATGGAAAGTGATGTAAGCGTCGGAGGGCCGGCGTGGGGTCAGCTATGACGAAATCATGGTCAGCTTTTTGCTGAATACGTGCTTTCAGATAGATGGGTTATTGAGGTACCGCATGCCGAAACTGAGTAAAAATCAGTTAGTAGAGGGGGCGCACGGTGATTTGATATCCCTTCTTCTTCTTCTGCTTCTTCACATTACTCCCCAACCTTCTGCGCATTCTACACATTTCCACTTCGGTCCCTCCCCGCAAGATCACACGCTCCTATCACAAGGAGCAGCCGAGGAATGTACCCGCTCTCCTGTTGTCGCTACTCAACCGTTCGGAGCGCGTCGTCGATCTTTGTGCAACAATTTCTCTCCTTGTCACTCTCTCCGCTAACCAAGTAATCAACCAATCGACCCGCAACACGCCCACATCGCACTTGACCTTTCAGCTTTTGAGCGTAGCTGCAACTGGGCAGGGAAAGATGAGCAATCGTCGCACCGTATCGGTTTCCCCCGCAAAAGTGTGCGAAACAGGCGTGATGGCAACAATTGCTGTCTTGTGCAATGTGGAGAGGCAGTCTAATTCACGTGTAGAGTAATGGCCGAATTCGGTCGACTCTACGTCTGGTATCCACTCTGCCGAACACAGAAGACGTCGTCGTAATTGGTCTTTTGTTACCCTCCGCGCCTCTTGTTATTTTTGCAATCCTGGACAGAGTGGATGGGGCTAATTTGATTACGTCCTGTTGCAAGGAACATATAGCAAACAGCGGAAAATCAAAGAACTGTACTGTACGGCGAAGGTTGCCAACAGTGGGGTGGGCTAACAAATAAAACAAATTATTGGGGGAACACAGGCGATTTCCAGCCCACCATATTGCAAAATAAAGTGGTAGTAAATAAAAAAAGTATGATGTCCAGACGACCGACCACCATGACGCGTCCGAGAACCGCGACGCGTCCGCCGAAGCGTCGCGTCGCCGCATCTCCGACACGATCAGTACGACGTCGTTCGAGACGGCGACTGAGGGATATCAGGACGCGAGGGAGACGAACTTCTATTAGACTAGACCGTAGGGAGAGTACTGTAGCCCCTGGTGTATACCGTAATGCGCTTTGTTAACGTACTTAGTAGTCCCGTACTAGCCTGATATTCATTATCGTTACCGTATTGCTGTTCACTTTGCCTTCTCGCCAATCTTCCTTTTGCTTGTTAGTTAGTGCAGCCGGCCCCGCGCCCTGACCCTTGGTTTTCTGTTGTTGCGGTTTGAGAGGGAGGGCGAACTGGGCAAACTGGGTAGCGGAGATTAACCGAAGGTGGGCGGTGAGGGGAGGGGCGTCACGTACTAGAGACGTCTCCATACTCTCCGACACAACGAGTATCTCCAGTCTTGTAGCGGTCAAACGAAAAAGCTCGAAAATGTGAGCCGCTCTTGTGTTGCGATGGTCCAGTTGGCCCAGTACACAGACAGCCCACCCCTCCCCTTTCCGTTGCATACCGTAGTCTAGATCATTGTTCCTTCCCCTGTGAATTCTATCTCTTTACTTACCTCCTTTTTCGATTGTTGCGTGTGCGAATATTGTGTGGCCTTATCTGATAGAGTTACTCTTAGAGTATATATTATAATACGTACGAGATGCATTTTTTCCTATAATATATTGCTTTGTTGCTTGTTTCGCTTCATTACTGATGACCTTGCTAACTCCCGTGCTCTTCCCTTTCATACATATTCACTAGGGTTAAAGATGACCTCTTCTTACTAATTTTGATGAAAGCGTTCCTGCTTCAGTAGCTTTCGCCGTCTGTGAAACATTATTGCTCAGAATGAGTGGTAGTGGTCGCTCCGACCCATTCATATACTATAGTATATCCTTGCTGTCACCGACTTGTTGCCCAAATCCTCTCGCCTTATAACCCGCATACCCCTTGTGTCTTTGTTTACTAGCTCCCCTCATCTCTTTCTTCGCTTATCTATACAGCGAACTCGTCGGCTGTTTGTTTCGGTTCATTACGGGAAGAAGAGACTTTATCGAGATGAAATTGAGACTTTTGATGAATAATAGGTCGTACGATGCTTGTTGTAGTGTGTTGTTGCGGAATGTCGCTTTCCGCAATATAATGTGCGAGGTGAGAATAAATGATCAAGGATCGGGAGGAGTGGTGTTGGGGGCAGGCGGTACTCTATGATTTCTATGGAAGAGGAGCGAACACCCGCAGAGCGAATGTGAACAACTGGAAAGCGAAGGGAATGGTCGTTGAGGAATGGAGGGGAGGCATTAGCTATCGCTTAGCGCGTTTTCTCGAAGTCGTTAGGACCTTACAATTAGTGAAGAAGAACAGTGATCCTCTGGATCTCTTTATCGCTTGACATTCAGCATAATCGGTAGGTAGGCAGTTTCTTTCTACTTGTTTTTTTTGCGGCCAGCCCTAAAGGTTGCCTAAACCATAAGGAAGCGGATAAACGTGGTCGGGTTGTATACAGACTGTAGAGAGGGTTGTCAATGACCGGGAAGTGAATAGCAGAGAGTCAGAGAGCGAGCGGGAAAGTTGGCTAAGTGCCGTCACTCGGTCTGCCTACTTCTGATTTATCACTGCATCTCCTTTACCTCTGTCTTACCTCTCCCTCTCCCTCCCCCCTCCTACCTCTCCCTTTACGTTCTCTGTTCGTTCTCGCCCTCCGGTTGTGTGTCGTTCTAACTAGTTCCCGAATCATAGCAGTGAAAGCGGAGGAAGAGAATAGAGTGTGAGGGAGTAAGAGTAGCGGAGATAGTAGTACACGCAGGAGGAACATTGGGAGAAGCAGTGGACATTCGATTGGTGCACTCTCGTTGGTATCATCCATGCGTAGGCGTCATTCCCACTGAGTATGCTGGCATTTGATTTTTTTTCTGTTTTAAGGTCCTTTGCTTGAGTCTATGCTCTGCTGCTAAGCTAATTGCAGGTACCCTGACCGACCGAAATTTTTTTGAACCTTATCTTTGGTGAACGCGCTACACGAGCTCGTGTCATTGAGCTTATTTATTGTTAGTTAGTAAGATTACAGTAATTTTCTAGAATAAAGTTGTAGCTACTTTCGTGGAATTGGTCCCTGTAATTCCTTTTCGTGATCGCCTCACCCCGTAGGTCACATGCATTGATGTGGTGATCACATGAATCATCTTACGCAAAGTTTCCGAATTCCTGTAAATTCCTGACCAGCTCATGCGATGTAGTGGAGCGCATACAGTGAACTCTGCCCCTTTATCATGAGTCAACTCGAGCGATCGGACACCACTGCATGTACTGGATGCACCTCGTAAATTATATGATCTTACCCGTTCGCACCTTTCAAAGCCTATTTGGAACTATAATTTGTACAAATTTTGATGGATTTCACTTGTTTCTATTCTACACCCACCGACTCTTGCTGTTCGAATTGGCCTCAAATCGCTTAATGTTAGCAAACGTTAGGTCTTTCTTAAGATAATGCTCATTCACGCCTATCGCAAATGACGCCTTTACGCAATTTTGAGGCCGTAACATCAATCTACCATGTATCACCTAAGCATACAGAATTCCGAAAAAATCGGAACTACTACTTCCTCCTTTTTCCTATTATACGTGAGAACAAAGAGTTTCGGTCACAGAACTTTAAGAAAAAATGTTTTGTGCTTCGACATCTGATTTTCGCGATATCAAAGCGATCTGCCGCTAGCATTTTTCCTTCTCCCATTACCGTATTTGATCGGACCTCCTACAGAAGTGGTACACACACACACACTCAACACACAAAGAACAATGCAGAACAGAGAACAGAGAGCATTCAATTCGGGAAAAGAGACCCTTAGCACGTTAAAGTGAATTATGCTGCGGCCATGGGTATCCGCTGGTAGCATCCACTGTTATACTGTTTGAATCTTCTTTTTAACCTTTTATGCCTTTCCCTGTGAGCGTTATGTCTGTGTTTCTCCATCGCGCTGCTCCCTCCCCAGTCTCTTTCCCTTCTTCTCCTTCAATCCCCCCTCCAAGCTGTTTCCATGATTGGCCCGGCCTTAGGGTGGGGTGAAAGGGTCTCCGAACTGGTATAGTTTACCCCCGGAAGTGGCACGCGTCTTGTGCGTTTCAATCGTAGCCGGCATTTAGGTGGACCATAGCTTTTTTTCTAATCAAGCCCCTCTTACAATTAGAATTTATATATTGGAACCGTGGTACTCGAAGGTTACTTTCAATTATGTATATTCTCTTCCTTGACTCGCCATTCGTAATTTCACTCCATCTTACGCTCTAGGTTATCCATCCGTTTTCTAAGATTCATAAGATTGAACCTCACGGGGTGGGAAGGCAATGGCCTCGCACCTTCCATACTGGTTCCTGTACTCATGTACCCTGAGCGTATGTGAGTGTGTCTGTAACAATTGTCTGTCCGTCTGTCGTTTCAATCTCAATCTTCCTGCAGCGCTTTTGCCGCCCGTGCTTACTTCCGCCTTGTTCATTTCACGACTTACAGCTTACAACTAAAACACCCCTCGAGCTACCTGATTTCGCATGGCAAGATCATTCAAATTACGATGTTTCATTCCCCATTTCATAGTTCTTGCAGAAGGGAGAGGGAAGGTTTCGAGTTTTTGCTTGACCTTATCCCGTTTGCCTCTTTCTCTCCAAGCGTCTCGCATTTATCACGTCGCCATCTCATTCTCATTCTCTCGCTGTGTTCCCTCTTCCATCACTGTATATCGAGTATTCAGGGAGATCACTGTTACTTGAAACTACAAAAACATGATTGTGCCGCGCTTCGCTCGGCATTACCGTTTAGATCAGCAGACTTGAAACACTTAAAATGCATTGCGAGTGGCGAACCGCGACACGTACGCGACGCATGCAAAAATTTGAATTCCAAGCCATTTGCACATCAAAATTAACTACGGTATCAGCTGGGCCAAAGCAAAGGTTTCACAGCATTCCTAGCGTTCGATTAGCGAATGGCGGTTTCTGTTGTAATCTATCACTACTACGGACGTTACAATGAGCGAAAATTTACCAATTTAAAAACTTAAGCTCTTCCGCATCAGTCCAAAGAGCTGCCAAAATTTGGTGCAGATTCATCTAGCCGTAGTGGAGTAAATTCAAAATTAGTCGTGGCCGGTACTATTTAGAGACCGTAGCGATCGCATTAAGATTCGAACATTCCAACATACCGCGATTTGCATGTTATCAAGTTAAAAAATTGCAAATATCTTATGCGTTCACTTATCATGAAAACCCTTTGATCAATATGTAAAATAATCCAGAATCTAAGTAATACCTAAGCAGCTTTTGCACATTAGCTATATAACCAGTAAATGGTTTGGCGACTGCTTCTATCATTTTATCCTACTACACCGTACTAACCCATGCAACTTCTCTTGCCTTAGACACTGTGCCCTCTTCGTTCCCTCATAACCTGTAGCTTCTCCCGAACAAAGTTGCCTCCCGTTCCCATCACCATTTCCCTATTGATAATCAATCAGTCAGGCTCCTCCTTCTCCCGTCCCTCCTCTTTCCATCTACAGGTTATACTATACTCTCCCAGCATCTCGTTCCATTATTGTTGCAGTCTGTCTGATGACATATTGCTGTTCTTGGCCGTCGACTTAGGCTGTTGATGTTAAGGCTTGTCTGAATCTTATCTAGGTCACTTTAGTGCTTTTGATTTCGTCATTGGCCGTCATACTCGTCGAGAATTTTATTACCCTGATCTCCGTCAGTCTTGAGGTCATACAAGGGCGATCCACCTTAAGTACACCCCACCGTACGTGCACTCTCCCTCTATTAAAGCTTATCTAGATCGCCCAGCCAGTATTCCCTCTTCTTGACTCTTTCTGGAAAACTTACAATATTTTCCACTTCTCATTATCTCCTTTCTCCTCCTAGCTACCAAACACTTACGGAAAACACAGCTAACCTTTGCTTGTCTCCTCGCCAGCTATCTGTTCAATCGTCGCATTATTCAAAACAGCGCATTGTTAGCAGTTTTTGCACTGTACTGCTTGTATTGCCTGAGTACGAAACTACTATCTGATCCTTACAAAGAAAAGTCATGCAAAGTTCCGTAGCAAAGCAACTCTGCCTGGGTTCGGTGCGACTAACCGCGCCGTCGAATGAGTACTCTTTCAACCCTCGACTCTCGCAAACTTTACCCTCCTCTCAATGTCTCCCCTATCCTTATTTCGCCTACTCTCTAACTCTCATCCCATCGTGATGAACCACGTGTTCTCTACCCTAGCAGAATGCTCTCAATTGATCTCACGACTTCATGCCTAATTCTCCAACTTCCTCTGCAAGGGGGCGAGCATTCGAGAAGGCTCCCTATCTGCCTTGATATGTTGCCTTGCACACCACTATATTAGTTTTGCCAATACCCTGGTCTACATAGATCAAAACTCATCCGATCTCATAATCATCGATAGTTTCTGTCTGTACTATGCGTCACCGCGAGTATAAAGTTGGTAGATTACATGTCTCTCGCTAGAAATCCGATTCCCGATATAAAAAAAAACTTGATCAGGATCGCCGATACCACACCGAGGGGTTACTGTAGGCCCGGACCGTTTCCCCGTACTGTAAGCTACCGTAATCAAAGGAGGCGAGAATGGGCAGGACGGAGACGGGAGGAGACAGCGCCTTTGTGCGCTTTCTCACGTGGTTCTTCGGATCGGTACGGGAATTTTTAGTAGGGTTCAATTTTTGACTCTTTTCTTTTTGTGATGTTTCAGTGTTCCTGTTCTTTAAGAATGCCAGGGTGTTTTAACACTCCTATTAAAATAGGAGGGTAATGGATAAAAACTCATTATTTGGATTGAAATGTAAAAAGATAAAGATAAATTTTACTCTTTAAGATATCTAAGACTATGTCTGTGGAATTGTTGAAATGATTGGTGCTTCAGTGTGCGACACTCGTATGCAACTTCGCGTGGCCTTTGCTCATAATCTCTTCCTTGATCGCCCGTAAGTGTTATAACACAAATACTTTATGCGCATCATAATCTTTTTGAATGAAAATAACCATTTTTTATCCTTTTAGAGCTTCTATCGTCCAATAACCCGTCACTTTCAATCGACCCAAATTGCGACTGTGCATTTCTCGAACTTCCATGCTCCCTCGCTTGTCATTCTCCCATTTTGTGAAGCAATACAGTGTTCTATCGATCTTTGCCGCTTTTTCCTTTAGAATTTGATTGGCGAGACCGAGCTCTGGACTTTCCCAACTAATATTGCCTTTATTAAAATTCGGTCCTTTCCTTTCAAAGGTAGAAAAAAGACGTACCATATACCGCTGCAACCGCATGCGGACCTCGTATGCTCTTAACCGATTGTAGTCGAACACTTTTATTCGGCTACTTACCCTCTGCTAGTAGGCAAATCACCTGGACCTGAAACTCACTTTCTTATTCTTCGAGTTATGTAAGAAACAAGCTCCACTTTACACCTCAACAGTTTCACATTTCAAGAATCCCTCCAAACTATAATAAGTTACTCAATTTAGAGGGAATGAGTCAAGTATCCAGGGGTGAATAGCTGCTTGAGGGTACTTTAAAGACATACCTGTACGATGAGACGCCTTATCGGATAGTCGACGATGTAGATTATTTAGAATCTATTTATTAATTTAATTTAACTTTCAAAATTTTCTAGTTTTCACTGTCAGTTTGCTAAACTAGTGGTAGGTTTTGACCACCATTGGTTGGCTTAAATACTACTCTCCTCGAAAAAACAGAATAATGGGACGCAAGAAATAAATACGCTAATTGCTTTAGAAGCCCTACGCAGAAGAGGGATACTTGGTTTTCAGTACTCGGCACGATCAAGATCCCACTGACCAAAATGACCAATGAAATCTCCGACTTCACGCCTACCAATTCGCCCTCGCGTGCGGAGGGGCTGGTAAGTAAATCGAATACTTTGCATAGATTGATGAAATGCACAACTGAGAAATGCCATGGGAGTGGGCTAGAGAACAATTAGCTGTAAATTTTTTTAAAAAAATTTCCTAGCAGACAAAAACTTTTTCGGGAAATTCTGATGAATTTTCAGGATAGTTTTCATTGTATTGTCACCTGGCCTATCATATACTTCTCTTTTGGACATACTGATGGTCCTGATAATACTGTACAATTTGAAAATCCCAGGCCCAGCGGTACTTCTTCAACGAAGGTGTCACACCGAACACCATCTACGCCTTTGTCTCGGCCAAGGACGGAGGGTCGATGTTCCAGTTGAAGAGAATGGAGGAGGCCATCGGGGTGCGTAGTTGATCTTTGATCTTTTTGGAATTTTATCTTTGATCTTTCCTGATATGATGGAGCTCCAAGCTCTATAGTTTGTTAATTTATGAATTTTGACAATATTGATTATTTGATATTCAGGTTCTCGACACGATTAGCAGCCGATTCAAGATGAACACGTCGTCTCGAGGAGCTCTGTCTTATGACGAATTCTGCCGCGCATTCTGCGTTATCAACGAGCCTGTCCGGACGTTTGTCGTGAGTCTTTTTATTTATTTATTTATTTATTATCTATTATTGCGTACTATTGCTTATTGCTAGCAATAAAGAGCTCGGGGGAATAATGGCCAAAGTATTTTTTCATAATTTTTTTAGAATGCGATGAAGATGAACGACCAGCTGGGCAACGAATCGGGCGTGGATATCGGGTATCCGGATACGTCCGTCATGAACATGAAGTCGCACATGGACCCGAACCTCTTCGGAGTCAAGGTATGCATTATCTATTGAATATTTCTTTATAAAAATTCTTTATCATGTACACCGTAGGTATTTGGAAAGGGTAGTGGTGGGTATTTATGCGTAGGAGGAGATGCTTCACTTGGAAATAAAAGAATGTAAATATTACTGGAGAATGTCAAATTTTATAAACGATGTTCCAGTTTTTCCATTACTTGGACAGACCAAATGCATGGCGATTCTCGGGATGCCGACACTTCCGCACAAAGACATTTCCGCATATAGTGTTTCCGGCTCTACGAAAACCAACAGAACCAGTTTATTACGTGTAATCCGGCTCTCGCTACGTATTAAAAAGCTTCGACAAAATATGAGCTATCAGATAAAGACTAAACGTCTCCAGTAAGATTGTGCGGAAATCATTTTGTACGGAAATGTCTGCATCCCCGATTCTCCCGCGCAATATGTTTATCGTTAACGATTTGTTGCTCTGATGAGCAATGGTAGTGCAATCATGCAAAAAGAATGGTGCATTTCGCAACTGGAAAGTACTATACGCAAGGCTGTTGTCCATGAAGGAATTGGAGCGATCGCAATGTACCGTAATTAGTGCCACAGACAGAGATAAGCATCGGCAGCAATCTTTCACCTCGGCCGAGGGTAGATCAAAATATTGTGTGTAGGACGGTGAAAGACGTGCCGGAACTAATGAATCTGATAACAAACTGTCCGGAAGAGGAAGTCGTCAACAGAAACTATTGAAAAGCGAGAGCGGCAAATATTTCACGGTTGATCCATGTATACTAGTGGGGGTCAGGGTCACACTGCTCTGGTATCGATTGGGTGAAAGACCATTCATGTTGCCTCAAATACAGTAAACGTACAAGAACTCTCCTCCCTCCATCGAGCTGTTATTTATGTCAATTGAGTTCTTACAGATTGCCGTGGAACGAAATGGAAAGGAAGTCATTCTGCCCTCAGCTCAAGTCGAGGAGCTCAACAAGGGAGTAAGTGACAAAGATGGTTGAGGATAATGTTATGTTCCGTCAGTTGCCATCATTCCTATTTGCGACGAGAGAGCGAAGCGGTGTGAAGAGACGACGTAGAAATGAGATTACTGGCGGAATTTGTTCGCCAATAATATCTAACTACCCTTTAATTGTTATATGATGTACTAGAATAAATTATTTCCCCTAATTATTGCCTAGTTCTCGTCACATTTTCCCTGTTTGAGGTGCAACTGCGCAACAACCTGCGCAGCTTCCAACTGGTCGTCTTCAACTTCAAATCGGAGCTCGGATCGGATGTGTCACCGAAGGCCGTGGACGAGTGGGAACACGACATCGTCAACTACTACTCGAAGTACATCTCATTTTATATAATATATTATTGACGAAAAAGTTCCGTCAATAAACGCCTTCTTACGTTGTTTGGATTCTCTTCATACCCTTTCGCTCTCTCGTTGGAAGTAGGAATGCGACGACTGATGGAACTTTATTGTTAACCATGAACCTTGCCAAAATAATACAAGCTTAAAGGATTCATTTTCCATAGAAACAGTGATCTTGCAGAGAGTTCAAGTCGAAGGAGATCCATGTTACGATCTTCGCCGATTCCTTCCTCACCTCGGAAGTGGTCCGGTCGGGCATGACCCTTCTGCCCTTCCTGCTCATCGGATTCATTATCATGGTAAGCATGCGCATTGTACAAGTTTATCGATATCTTTCATTTGATCAATTGTGAGGCTCCTGGGCGTATACGGTGATTTTCAGGCGATCTTCTCTTCCATAACTTTCACAGTATCCGCGGTAATGCTCGATCAGATGAACTTTGGCAAGGTATACATGTACTTCTCGTTGTTCTGCGAAAGCTAATAGTAAAAGTATATAAGAAAATGAAAAAGTAGTATTAAAATTAAAGCAAATTCAGATTATCCTGGCCATCGCTGCCTGTACGTGCCCGTTCATGGCCGTAGGCGCGGGTCTGGGCACCATGTTCTTCTTTGGAATGAGGTTGGCCTTTGGTCTTTGGTCTTTGGTCTGTGGTCTTTGATCTTTGATCTCTTCAGGTACGGCTCGATCCTCAACGTCACGGGCTTTCTCATTCTGGCTATCGGAGTGGACGACGCGTATCTGATGGTCAACGCCTGGCAGCAGATTACGACGGAACGGTGAGCTATGAGTGATCTCTGGCATTTAGAAGATTGATCTTTGATCTTTAGTCTTATTGATTTTCAATCTTCATATCATGGTTATCCGATATGTGATCTTTCCAAAACTGATCTCTGATCTTTGATTTCTCCTTCTTCAGTCGTCGCGCGACTATCCGCCAATCGGACGCCGAGTCGGAGCTTCGCTACCGAATGAAGGAGATGCTGATCGAGACCGGACCCTCCATCGCCATTACGACCATCACTAATGTACGGGTTGCTCTTTGATCTTTGATCTTTGATCTTTGGTTACTACTGATTTGCGATATCTTATCTCTAGTCTTGATTTGCCCAGGTGATCTTTGCTCTCTGCAGGTGCTCGCCTTCTCCATCTCCGCGATGAGTGGCTCGCCGGAGATTCAGCTTTTCTCGATAAGCAATGCGGTCTGCGTCATGGTCGCCTTCGTCTTCCAGGTTGGTCTTTGATCTTTGATCTTCGATCTTTAATCACTCCCTGCAGCTGACAGCCTACGGCTCGATCATGGTAATTCTCGGCCGCTGGGAGGTCCGCAAGGAGTACCGCACCTTTTCGCCGGAGAAGGAGAGGGTTCGTTCTTTTTTTCTATAACTCCGGTCTCTGAGACCAACATGTATCATGCAAGATTCCAACATGACAACATACCGTATTACACGTTGGCCATCTGCATGACACATGTTGGTCAAGTATGATACATGTTGGTTTCATGCATGATGCATGTTGTTTCGAAGCATGCATAATGTTTTATTCAGTGTATACATATTTTGCATTTTGATTTATTTTTATTAAC
>LS846039.1:695280-713906 GCA_900490955.1 Micoletzkya japonica | reverse complement strand
TTAAAAACAAGCGTACGGCAAAAAGTAAATTTCGAAAATAAATGTAAACAGCCTTTGCTTATGGCGCGAATTCAAATGCAGTACGATGCATGTTGGACCTCTGCATGATACGCGTTGCTTCAAGATCCGTGTTTTAATTACCGGAATCCTGCATGATACATGTTGTAGACATGATGCATGTTAGTCTGAGAGACCGGAGAAGGTGACAAGTTATTTATATAAGATTGATCGTTGATCTTTGATTTATAATCTTTGATCTTTGATCTCTGCAGAAGCTACGCGAGATCATCGACCTGTCGGGACGGATGGCATGGTTGAGCGAGAAGAGGACGGCCAAGGGAGCGGCCCAAGAGTCAGTCGCTTTTTTCAAGCTTTTCCTTCTGATGATCAGAAAAATGCTACAATCTTGTAGAAGCAGCATTATTGTTGCATTGTTCTAATGCCATAAATAATAAATCTTTTTTTTGCCTTCAGACTACTTCGTTCGTACTGCAAACTCGTCGCCTCCGCTCCCTTCTCCATCTTTGTCATCATTCTTCTGTGCATCTACCTGGCCGTGAGCATCGTCGGTACCTTGAGGTAGTTATTCCCGCTTTTCCCTCTGAGATCGCATAAACCTGATGATAATAAGTGATGCGCAATAATATCGAGACAATTTCTAGATGTATCTAGGGTGTGCTGGAGAACAATGAAAACAATTTTCCAATATCCTTATGCTCTATCGTAACCAAAACCCTTTAGAATTCAACCGCAACTTCGACCGGAAAAGCTGTTCTTGAAGGACTCTCCCTTTGCGCAAGTGAGCTATATTCTTTCTCCACCTTCTTTTCAACTGATTTTGTCTTTAATTTTCAAATCTACGGAGAATTACGCTATTTTAGTTGTTCGCCGAACGCCAAGCCTACATCATTCCGTACTACTCGGTTGCTTGGATCTACGTACTCAATCCGGGCAATGTATGGGATCCCGAGAGGAAGAAGCTTATCGGCCAGATGGTTAGCCTATACATTTCTTCTTTTATTGCACATATTTCCCGTGGGTAGACCATGAAAATGCAAAACATGAGGTGATATCATGACGTGGTTGAGCAAAATGTTCCATCAGTTGTGTCATTCCTGTTTTATATGAGACAGTGAAGCGGTAAGAAGAGAGCACAGACAAAGTAGGAATAGGTTTCCTGACGGAACTTGTTCGTCAATAATAATATAATACATGTTGAGGTACAAGACTTCGAGTCCCTACCCGAGTCCGTAGGTCGCTACTCAACCAAGCTGTGGATGCGAGACTTTGAGGAGTTTGCCGCGGTATGTTCTCATAGCATTGGACTTGGAAGAAGTGCACTATTCTATTGTTGAGAAGGGAAAAGGTGATACAATGACAAAATATTAAGTTGAAATGGAGTCATTCGCAGGCTAATCCGGACCTGCTCGACGACAGTCTTCTAGACGAAGACTACGGTACGGAGCCGGATGCCGTTACCACGCCAAAGTAAGTAAAAAGCTTTCGCCCATCTGGAACATTCTTCTCGTTTTCTTAGTAGAAGCCATAAGAAGCAATTCAATATGCACTTCCATATTCGAACCTTCTAACTTGTAGCTCCTGGTCTCCAGCTTAGATGCTCCTATTTCGTCACCTTCAGACCGCCGCGCTCTCACTACGCGGAGCTGCAGACGTTCCTGGCGTGGCCCGAGAACTCGTACTGGCGGGGATTCATTCAGTTCGAGGAGAGTGGCAATGCGACCGACGAGTGAGTCGACACCACAATCACATCTTTCTGCTTCGTATCGAATCCGAGAGATTAGATAGTGTCTGCATCCCGAAATTATGTCTTGTTGTGTGAGAGTAATGCGAGTACGAAAAAGATGTATTAATGAGACTTTCCAGATCGGACCCGGACATCGCTCGATTCCTGTTCACGACCGCGTATAAGGGCGATGAGCTGAAGGATTGGTCCAATCGGGCGACGCTACTGAATAAGTGGAGGGAGGTCGCGAGCAAGGTTGGTAGGGAATACTTATATCGATGAAACATAGATTTAAAATGGGATTTCGGAATAGGAAAACGAAATTGCGTCTACTTCGCAGGAGTTTAATGGTTTCAGAACATTTTACATAACTGATTGGAATCTCAAAGTGTGGTGTACACTGAGCGAAAATTCACCAAAAATATCACCACGAAATGCACTTCGGGAATAATTTCCCCAGCCCGCTAGGGAATAATTCCCCAAAAAGCCGAAATTTCCCCAGCCGGCTGGTGAAGTATTCCCGAATTGCAAATCGTGGGGAAATATTCCCCACAAATTTCTCTGAGTGTATCGAGGAGCGTGCCTTGCAGTATTCGGAGCTGAAGATCGTCGTGTACCAGGACGATTCCAAGTTCCTCGACATCATCGGAACGATGGTCCCGCAGTCGTCGCAGTCTGCCGTGCTCACGTAAGGGTTTATGTATCTTTTTTTTAAAGGTTTACTAATTTATTTTTAATAATCCATATCTTTGAATGATTTGTTGATAGCGATGAAGTGATGTGCCAGAAATAAATGGGTAAGTAATATTTTCAGCTTCATCTCGATGTTCTTCGTGACGCTGCTCTTCATTCCGCAGCCCCTGGTCCTCTTCACCGCAACGTTCACTATCATTTCAACGAGCATTGGTCAGCCCTAGCTACTCCTCATAGCTGATAATTACATGAAATCAGCAAATATTATATCTGTCTATATTAATAATTATGGCAAATAATCATATGTCTAAATGATTTGAGGCGTGTTCGGCACGATGTCCTGGCTGGGGGCGGAGCTTGACCCGATCATGATGTCGGCGACTGTTATGTCCATCGGCTTCTCCGTCGACATTCCCGCCCACATCGCCTACCACTACCACCAGACGGGTACGTGGTTGATAGCTATCTAACGCTAAGAGATAAATAATCAACCATACATTCAGCGAAATTTCCGTAGCCGGCTGGGGAATAATTCCCCACTTCGTGACCCTGGGGAAGGTCGCGCAGTAGGGAACTTTCGCTCTGTGTAGGGCAATCGGATGAAATGTTTACCTGATGCACCAGTGCGAGAGTAATGTTAGTAAATCGTCAAATTTACTTCTCATGTTTACAGGTGCCCACACGACGGACATCGTAGAGCGCCTAACGCACACCATCTCACGCGTCGGATTCCCGATTATGCAGGTACTACTGACGAAAGTAGTATTATGTCATAATTATTTTTCTTTAATAATATTTAAATTTTTATATATAAATATATAAATTTTCAAGGCCTCGCTCTCCACCATCTTCTGCGTCAGCTCATTGTTCTTCGTCCAACTGCACATGTCCAAGGTAATAAACAAAGAAAAAGCGTGCGGGTCCCACCACGATGCTACCGTAATCGCCTGCAGATCTTCGCGATGACGATGCTCTCGGTCGTGGTCATCGGCACCATTCACGGGCTCTTCGTTATGCCGGCCATCTTCGCCCTCGCGGGGTACTGTAGTCCAAGCCGGGTGTTCGGTCGGCGCACGAGTCGAACGGCCGTTTCGATCGATTCGACGGCTTCTTCCGTGCCCTCCATCAACAGCTCCACGTCCACCACGAATATCATCGTCAAATAACCCCCGTTGAACCCGTCCAAACGTAACCCTATGTAATTTGGTTGTTGTTCATACGCTGTGTACTGTCCCTTAGGCTTGGCGAACCGGATCTTTTTGGTTATTTTTCATGCTTTTAAAATGATAGGGTCAGCTTTCACCTCTCATGCTCTCATAATTTGTGAAGCCTAAAGCAGGAAGGAAAAACCGTCATTTGTTGTGGAATGGAAATGCGAGGTTTATCGAGGTCACCATTAATTGCAAGCTAATCTCGACCGATTGCCCGGTTTGCCAAGTCTAGCATCGTTACTAGCCGTGTCATAGAGTCGTTGTTCTTACCTCGTGCGCTGTACGCGGGTTCAACAGGGAAAAAACATAGAGTGTGTGTTAGTTTATTGACACGTTATCTAAAAATCTGAAATTTTTATTTCGCAGAGCTCTCGATTCGGGTAAGATTCCAGTAAAACCGGCCTAATAAACCCGAATAGCTTGCTCTTACTAGTCTCTCAGACCAGCAACTCGTTAAGAAAAGATTGAGATCATCCAGATAATAAGAATATTCAGAGTGCGTTGCATTGTAAATACGTTGTATTGTAAAATTGTAGCCTGCTGACTAGCTCTATCAAGCTTAATAACACCGTTGAGCTTATGGCATGTTCTGAAAAGTGTTTGTAGAAAGCTTGGATATCGGTTTATTGTTCTGCATTTGGTATCGTTCGTGTGGCGGGTAGCAAATTGCTCAAGTGCACGATTGTAAGTGATCAATGGAATAAAGGAATTTGATTTTTTCTCAAAAAGAAAAGTAAGCTCTATAGATAAACACAAAGAAATAATAAAAGTCATGGGAATCATATAAATGCGAAAGACAACGCAAAATAAGGATCTATCTACGAGAGCTAGAAACGGCTTAGAATCACTCGAAGAAATCTCGATTTAATTTTGCACGTTGACTAAACGCAGCAAAGGAATTTCTTGCCCGTCCAGCAACTGGCACCGAATTTCTCGATATACGGCAGGTTGGGGTTCTCGCTGAAATGCCAATTCTGTTTCCTGACTCAATTGTATAAGACTGTTTTATGAAAAAATAAAATGTAAAAAAAAAAACTGACGTATTCTCCGCACTGCACATCATAATCGTGTCCTTGGGACAGGCTCCTTTACAGATTGGACCACTGCCGATCCACAGGCACAATGTCTGAAGGGGAAAATTACATGAAGCATTCGTATATAATAATACATCAAATGCAACACATTTCACGTAAAATTTGCGTAATTATTTAAATTTTGGCCATAATATTTAACAGAAAACAAACTAAAGAGAGTCTTACCGGTTCATAGTCGAGACGGGTCGGAATACATAAGGCGGAGGGGTCCTGGAACGCTTGGGATACGGTAGTCAGGGAAAGGAGGAGGAAGTAGAGAGTCGCGAACTGCATGGTTGATAATCAGAACCGAGCCGAACGATACGCTTATATAGTGGGGTGAAACGGCAGTTAACCGAACGCCAGAGTGCGAGACCACGAGCAAAAATACCTGTGAAAACGCTTGCCGAACGCGTCATGTCATGGTTTCGTGCGCTTTGAGACAGAATAGAGTGAAGTACGCGGTATTACGGTAGGTGTATGGGGCAATAAAGTCGACTGATAAAGGAACGAAGGTGTTTGTCGGACTATTTCGAGGGATTAGTGGTGGGGTGGAAATGAGAGAAGAAAAATGAGCATGACAAGAGATGTATATAAAAGGGGTATATAATACCTAGAGCACGAAAAACAGAAGTAAAGGAGTGAAATTCTCGAATCTCCGCGAGAGGAACTGTGCGTTCACCAAGCCACTTTCACCAGCCTTTTCATCAAGTGAATAATCTACCTATAGATAATTTGCATAGATAATTCAGAGCAGTCTAGTGAATATTTTGAGGTGAATATTTCACAAAGTGCTGTAGGGCGGTGAATTTTCGCTGTCACTGACAGTGTATCTTATGCCATGAACTGTAGTAGGCTGAACGTCATTGTGTCATCATCTGTGACTCGAATCTCGTCATTTCTCTCCTCCAAAGAACGCATGGTAGAACGAAGTGAAACTGACTAGTTACACGCCATTGTCCTCGTTTTCCCGTTCCTCTTCCAACCCATATGACACCATTCTCTGGGGGATGAGGTGTCGCCTGGTTAGTCTTTTATCACAAGATATTTAGGTGTAATATTAGGATGCATGGGATCATACTGTTCATAAAGCTGTCCGATTAGCCAGCTGAAAAAATAGTTACTGGACATGATGAATGATTCACTAGCTGCTGTTAGGTAGTTTTACTGACAATGAGTGTACATCTATAACTTAGCCAAGCTTGGATCTGATTCCCCAGATATGGTTGAGGAAAATGCTCCGTCAGTTGTCTCATTCCTATTTCGACGAGAGAGCGGAGCGGTATGAAGAGAGCCCAGCACAGCATTCCAAGCGTTCTAATAGCGAATAACGGTTTCCGCACATAGGATTTGATCCGGTAGGTAACATAAGTGAACCGAAAATTATAAATTTAAATACTTAAAGGGACATGGAAGCCAAAAAAGATTGGCTTTCATATGAAAGTTTATCGCCTAAATAATATAGAAATCAAAACCAGAGTGCACAAAAATGTCTACTTCGCGAGATATCCTAAAAATCGTTTCCCAGCCAAGGCGCAGTCTTACTGCGTTTAGCGCATGGTAACGAGGCAAATGGCATCGAGGTATTCCCGGAACAAATAAATATTTTTCGCTCCAAAATTTTTTTAAAAATATTTTTCAAACGCTATTATCTTTCTTATCGTCTCAGAAACATATTCTAGAAGTATGGCCATGTTTGGTTTCACAAAATTTCTCGCTTCCATGTCCCTTTAAGTTCGTTACTGTGAGGTCCAGAAGCTCTGCAATTTTGGTGGAGATTGGTTCAGCCACTCTTGAGAAAATTCAAAAATAGTGGTCAATTCGCTATTAGACACATTCTTCACCGCGCGGAATGTTGTGACAGACGAAGTAGGAATGAGTTAACTCACGGAACTTTTTCGTCAATAATAGATCGGTAAAAGATTTTTTTAGATTTTTTTAGATTTGCTTGTATTTAGTGGAATAAACCGATGCGTCGGTTTCTTTAGTTCCAAAATGAGTCAATTCTCTCACCTTTGCACAATCTCTCGCCTTATATTCGGAATGATTTTACGACGGATCTTTTTAATCCGCTGTATTTGAGATTTAGAAATTTAAGAAATTCAATATAGCTATTCGCGGAATCTTAATTTGATTTTTAAAAGGCCCTCTCTGTAATAGCGGGAGTGCGAGTGTACAAAAAAGTTTTCAAATTTTGGAATTCAGATATGCTGTTTTGGGGGAAGGTAACGGGTGGTAAGAGATCATCAAAAATGTATATTCCGGATCCCTATGATGCTGATGCAAGTACGTACTGTGTACCATTCGAGAGAGCATGAAAAATTATGCCTAATGGCGTCGTGATTTAAAACCGTGATTTCTGATATTCACTGCATTCCCTGTAGTTTCATTATTTACAAATAGAGTGAACGATGGAAATTTATTCATACAAAATAAACAAAAAAAATAGAACATGTGTAATAAAATTAATGATATTTTATTATAGCATGGTTATATCGTAATAGATGTGTAGCTAAGATTTTTCGAAATTTTAAGAAAACTTCAAGAAAAAAAAAGAAAACAAAAAGAAATATCTTCACCTATCTATACATGGTAGAGAAAAATGTAAATAACTCATTGTGTCTCATTATTTAATATTGTCGTCAATAATAAATTCTCTAATTAACTATACTTCCGTCTTTCGCCATATATCTTGCCTATGAATACTAATTGTAGGAAATAACATCTATTTATCAGTAAGCAAAGTTTGGAAGATGACTTTTGCTTTGTTCCTGAATTTGAACTTTGGATTTGAGATTCGCCGAGTCTGATAATAAGAAATAAAAAGGTATGAAAGTGTCAGACACAGCATAGAAACTTGACGCCCGTCCAGCATTTCGCTCCGAAAGATTCGGGATACGGTAGCTTCTCACTGCAAGGAATCACCTGTTCGTTCGATAAATGAATCTGATGGAGATTTGCATAAAATAGGCATAAAAATCAATAACAAATAAACTTCACCGCTTGGTATTATTAGTTTCTTGTTTTTTTTTTGTAAAATAGCTATAAAAAAAGCAACTATAGCTCTTGTGAAGCTGGTAATGTGTATTTACCATCGTTCTGCATACATATAAATAAGAGTGGAAGGCAAATCTCACCCATCGCCCGACTCGCACATCTTCACCTCCTTCTCCTCACAACCGCCCTCGCACAACGGGCCCAGACCCCGCCATTGGCAGAACTTCTGAAAATTTAGTGTTCCTCGTAAAGTCTATTGAGGAGTAAAGCAGGCTATACTTTGTCAGGCTTCCTCAATACTGTAGAGGTTTAAAATCGGTTCCTTTTGATGCTTTTGTAACGGAACATATCGTCGAAAAGTAACCGATTTTAAACCTCTATAATACTGACAAGTGAGCGAAAATTGAATCATTTTCTAAAACACTTAGTGGCAAGCTATATATTTCGTTTTTCCTTTACTCTTGGTTCAGCGACTTTCCTATGCGAGTGGCGCTTGAATACGTGACCGGCAAAAAGAAGAAGAGGCAGATCGCATAAGACAGCCGGAACATCAGACAATTACAGTGTACCACAAAGATTGCTTCGAGAGGTGATGGATGCGTTGGTTCACGCATTCAATGAGCGAACAAACTATCGAATACAATGCGCCACATTTTATTTTATAATGGATAGTAATTGAAGTATGCAAAATGTAAAGTGTTTTTAATTTAGTTTAATATATCGACGCATTTGCGTAAAAGGGAATCGGTGTACTACTCACATTATCAGTTATTAGCCTGAAAAAACAGACATCTCATGCAGCAGAAATGGTACAGATTCATTGCGATGGTCGTGAGCAAACTTGCTAAGGCAGCTGAACTGCGAGTTGCAGTGTAAAACAACTGTTACGACTTCCGATACTTGATTAGAGCTTACAAGGAGTGGCTACAACGCGTTGCAGAGAAACTGGAATACGAGACATATGTTCTAAGGTACTATGTTAGAGCCATTCCATTCTTGTCTTTTTTCATTGTTCCGTCAGTTGCCGTAATTCCTACTTGCAACGATAGAGCAGGTATGAAGAGATAGCAGTTTTTTTTGTTTTCTCACCGTTTTTGTAAATACTAATAAAAAGCAAACCTCCTCAAACTCTGGCTTGTCCGGCTTGCAAGTCCCCGTTTCATCCTTGAGCGCGTTGATCACGATGGTGAGTGCAACCAAGAGGAGAATATGACGCATGGCGGTAGGGGAATGCTTCAAGCAACCTTATTACATTGACAGTTACACCTATCTATCTCCATGCGCGTGGCTCAAGAAAATGCGAACAGAGAGCAGCTATTTAGAAGCAACTGCATAGATACAGGTGGCAGAGGTGGTAGGCAAATATATGAAGAATGGCATTACGCTTGATATGCGAAGTGACGAATCGAGGCTTATGGTTCGGAAAAATGTTCCATCAGCCTTCTCATTCCTACTTCTTCCCTATGAAGAGAGGGCAGACAAAGTAGGTATGAGCTTACTTTTTCCTCTCCCTCTTAAAGATTATTGTATTTCTTTGTCATGGCGCTAACATAGATAAAATTTTCAAAGTTTTAATTTACACATGTTCGCTAAGAACATTCAGACCAAGCAATGATAGAATGGGAGTGGCTATAGGTATGTAAGAGATGATATAACGGAAGATGATGAGATTGACGATGGGGAGAATTAATTAGAAGAAGAGGAAAAAGACGGAAGGAGACGGGTGAAGAGAAGGCTGCGTAGAGACTGTGACCAAGATAGATTTGCTATCTAGGTACCAGGTTGAGGGGAACGAGTATCACATGGTTTGTGATGTCATGTGAGATACGGATAACGAAACGAATTGACAGATGTATTTAAGCTCATTAGTTGAGCATTTCGCATGTATCTTCCAAGTCAATCGGTAGAAGATCCATGCGAAATCTCTAGAAATTGCTCTCATTGGAACTTTGGCTGGTCTCTGCTAGATAGCGGACGCTGCAAGGCAAGGAAAGATGGTGTTACAGCACGCAGTATGGGTAGAAGTTTACTAGAGACGGGAAAGGGACGGGTTGGGGAGAGAGGAAGCGAAGAGCAAGAGAGTAAGAGACATGTGACGAGTGACGGTCTGACCTTAGTAAACCCAGGGAGAGGTTGATATAATAGTTTGATCGGATATTGATCTGCAAGCCAAGAATAAAATGAAAATAAATAATAGAATACAAGTATCCCGACAGAAAGTGTGGAAAGGTGAGAGAATTATATAAACGCATTTTAAAGCTAGAAAACTGACTGTCATATTTTTCGGAATGCATGCAATTTTTTTTATTGCTGAATAAGAAAGAAATTGCTGCGAGCGGGAGGGCAATAAATAGATATGTGTCATGAATTTTATGTATGTAGATTGAGGAAGCATGCCACTTGATGTACAACTCATACATTTCCATTTGAAAAGAACAGATTAGAATTACTGCTCGAAAGGGAAATAATACATAAGCTGACAGCACTGAGCAAAATTTCATCACTAAGCAGCACCTAGTGAACCATTCAACATACAAATTTCACCAGCCTGCTGGCCATTTACTAACGGGCTGGTAAAATTTGTGTGGTGAATAATTAATTCACTTGGTTCTGAACGGTGGTGAAATTTCGCTGGGTGAAGTGAGAAGCAGGCTAGCGAGAACAATGGAGGAGCAGATTTCACGAATTCTTTATTGCACTGATCGAATTTTCATTTTTCTACAATATGTTCACAGTATGTTTCAACTCTCATTATTTTATAGTGTGTCAGAATCTATTTACAAGGTGCATATCGCTATTTATGAATATGCGACATTCTCGCCGGAAAGATATTCTTACAATATTACATAATAATTCCGTAGCCTTTTCATATAGATAATTCGGATGGGAAAAAACTTCTATAATATTAGGACCTTTTCAGGAATGTTAACAATAACTTTCTATCCGGTCGGCACCACATCCACCTCCGATCCACAACAAAAGGCTTTGAAGCCCGTCCAGCACCGATAGCCGAACGAGGCTCTGTAGGGTATCTGAGGATCGTCGCTGAAAATGAAAAAACTCTAAAAACTCTCATCGAAGATAGGAATATCGATCGACAACTGACGATCACTTCCCCACAGTGTTCTGACAACAGTTAACATGTTAAGCGAACGAGATGACGAAACATAACCCTGATTTCGGTAGGAATTCTCGCACGGAAAACACCGTATCCTAAGCATTTTGGCTCGTTCGCTTAACATTTAGAACACTGTGTCCCTCAAGTATATCCGGTCACAGATTCCTTATTGTTAGCCAAATCTTTTCAGCTACTATACAACAGCTTTCACACAGAGAGTAGCACAAGTGCACAGGTGGTCTAGTGGTCTAAGGCGGTCTCCCGGCAAGAGTTCAGACCCGGGTTCGAATCTCGGCCGGTGCATTATCCTCTGCTACTCTCAAAAACTTTCAAATACATTTCTACAGAGATATTATGAAAAAAAATCTCTATAAAAATGTAGGCAACAGTGATAGGCATCGAAGAAGCGCAACAGGTAAATATTATTGACCAAAAGCTCCGTCAGCAGACACTTTTGCAAACACATTGCTAAGTTGTTTGAACTCTCACAATCAGCATGCTGCTTCACTCTCCCATCGGAAGTAGGAGTGCGAAGACTGACGGAACGCTTTACTCAACCATAACTATCTACTTACCTTGTCGCTCCAATTCGCACGAGTACCTGGCCCAGTCCGCACTCTCCACTGCAGAACGGAGCAGTGCCCCGCCACTCACAGTAGGTCTGCAAGCTCATTCCTAGCATCAGGTGAGAGAGTGCCGAAAAATGAGGAAAACATAAGAAGGGCACATGCACTGGTAGAACTAATTTAAATTAAAAAGAGGAATGACAGGTTTATTCTGTTATTTATACTGTTCTTGATCGTAAAGGATTGGTTGCGTTTCTTATCCTGCAAGACTGAAACTTCAAAAACGCAATCTCGATTGAAATTTTTCCTCTAAGACAAAAATCAATATATTCGCAAGCGTTACACAAATTCAGGTATAGATAGTTTAAGAAAATGTTCCATTAGCTTCCTGTTCACGATTTTAGCTCGAAGCGGTATGAGGAGAGTGCAGACGAAATGGTAATTAGGTTACTGGAACTTTTTTCTCAATAATACCTGCGTAACTTTTTTGGCCATAATAATTTCTCACCGTTCGGGAGCCCAATTCCACCAATATCGGATGCTTTTTGCCACAACAGTGAAGCCAAGTGTACGGATGAGAGAAGGGAGAGAATAAGAGGAAGAAGATGAGGATACCATGGACCATCGTGGGTCATTCGATCTGTAGTATAATAAATTCAACGTAGAATCTAAAGCATATTGATGCTTAGTTCGATAGATTCAGAGACTAACCAGTTGGAAATTGAGAAAGCAGATCCAAATACGCATTCGTGCTCCGATCTGTGAATATGCAATAAATGTGGCTGATTCGCCGTGCCTGCCACATTCATTGTGAGGGAGGATGGGGCAAAGAATGAATTGAAAGGGGGGGGGGAAGTCGTTTTCTGATGCGAATGCTTTGTTGTTGACGGAAAAATGTTCCCTTAGTAAGGCACATTCCAACTTAGTTTGCTCTCTTCTAAGGCCGTCGCGCGCTCACATCGTAAATGGAAATTTAGGCAAACGACGCAATATTTTTCAGCCATTTAATGTTGAGCAAACGCTGAACAACAGTATGTCAGATGCAAGAGCTTGAAAATAGCAAGTAAGCTGTCCTGGGTAGTCACTCTACACTTTTGGGTGTTTTTTCGCAATATTTTTTTCGAAACTCTTGTGATTTATGTAGTTGTCGATCCCCCACAAAACGCATCATTCATCCGCGCATTGTTTCCCTGCTGATCGTCTCATCGATCAAAACAGACACTGTCTGGCCTGTCTGACAGGTTTCTTTTCGCACTACGCAGTTCGGAAGTGTCACCGACAAGGGGAAGATAGTCTTTGTAATTCTACTCGTCTATCAAAGTTCACAAACCGGCTGGGGAGAACGTCTGACTTTGCGATAATAACACCGTACATATGTTGTTGTTCGCACAACATGAGATGCGCTTGAGAGATGTGAAAATTCTAAAAAAAATCTCTACAAGTTTACGCAGTCACCCGCATTGCACCTAAAATAAACCATGTTGATTGTTTGAGGTAATAGGCTTCGAAATTCACTTCAGTTTGTTCCATAGCAAACACATTACCATATTTCCCTGTTTACGGCCTTGATATTATAGGATTTGTTGTGATCCCTTCGAATTGTACCCTACATCCCCAGTCCCCGTGCATTGCAGCAACACTGATGAACTCTCTAAGCACTTTGTACGTTGAAAGGACGTCAATCCCCCTTATACTCTTCCCTCCATTTCTATATACGGAAAAGGGTGATGGATGAGGTGACCCCTCTTGGGAAGAGACAGAGTGAGAAGAGCTTGCTAGATAGTCTTTTAGTAGAGCGTGCTTTCGTGTCTTGGCCAACCCGCTCACTGTGCGCAGAAAAATATGTATAAAGGATCGCAAACCGTATATAAGTTATACGAATATGTTATATTTATAGTTAGGTGCCACCAATATTGATTATGCGCTATTATTGACGAAAAAGTTCCGTCAGTAATTTCATTCCTATTTTGTCTGCACTCTCTTCATACTGCTTCGCTCTCTCGTGGGAAATAGGAATGAGACGACTTGCGGAACATCATTGTCAACCATACCTACATTATGCGCTTCCTATAGTACTCGGTAGGAAAACTTTACTTCAATTGCTAAAATGTAGGAAACACTGAAAAGAAGAACCGTTTTGTTCGCAGAACACCGGTAATCTCGAATAAGCAGGCAACTGTAGGGAAACGCAACAACAGAACGGAGAGATCAGGGCGGTAATATCTATATCTAGGTAACTAGATATGCATGATAATCTACGCCACATAGCGGCATTTCGTCCATTTCTCAAGTTATCAAGGTAAAGCTAGCTTAACAAATGTTAGTAAATGTGGAACAACTTTTTCCCATTGTCCGGTGTTCGGGTTGTTTCGTGTGGCTAGAGGGGGACGGTCTAGAACTTCGTATCAGCCGTGAATTCAACGTTGAGCTTCTTGCGCCCGGCTATATCCGTCAGTACCTGAGAACGCGTGAATGAGAATATTAGAGATGTCATGCGAGTTCTTTTGGGCAATATGCTTCATCGCTTTTGTTGGCGAGACGCGTCGCGGTTACGAATGATGTATAAAACATAATCGACAAAACACCTCCCATGCACAACTCTAGAGAATATGCACTAGTGCACTGAATATACTGAGAATGAGAATATCTATGCACTGGAGATAAAAAAACTGAATTTTTCTTTATAACTTTAATATCGAATCACCGTTTTAAGTATGTACACGTATAAATTCATTGCAGGCTCCCCACCGCTAATAAAATCAATAAATCGTATCTAGAATCACCTGATAGACGTTGCGGCCGGCCGTCTCCGGACACATGGCCCAGCAGACGTAGAGGAATCCGAGGGAGGGGACGAGGAAGAGGAGGTAGGAATAGATGCCGATGACGTTGGCTACCGGATAGAAGGAGAAGTCGACGATGATACGGAGGAAGACCTGCGGGGGTACGGTAGCCGAGTTTATTGACGATGACGCTCATTTGCATAGGGAGTGAGGCGCGTAGAAGAGAACGTATACACCTGGCCTCAGTACCGACACGAGAACGCCGGTACTGTAGCCGAGTTTATTGAGGCTTATTTTCAAAAGAATGTTTTTTTCAATAGCATAGCAGACAATGTAATCTTGTCCGTAAGGCAAACGTAAAGCTTTGAATATACTAAAGATAAGTCTATAAAGTATCTATCTCGATCCCCGAATAAAGTTCGTTATTACCTCAAGCGCGGCGAGGGTGGCGGTGGTCTCGAGGAGGAGGGACCGGGGAACGAGTTCGGCTGCGTAGAAACGGGCGACCGATCCGACCCCCGCAGCCACGACGAGAAGCAGAAGCGTGAAGGAGGCGAATGTCGCGTACTGCGAACGGTAAAATAGATGGTTGTGGAATGCTTTTAGGGCAAATATTCCTTTTTAGGCAAGTATTTATATACAATTGAATCATGCACTAGGTGTACAACGCGGCACTTGTGTGGCGAATGTAACATCTGTGGAACACTAAGCTTTTCTTAAAGAAGCACTCCGCCGAACTGGAAGCTAATCAAGGTAGGCTAATTTGCATAGTGAGAGAGCGACGGGATAGAAGAGAAACGAATGGATTCGATCAAGATCGCGCAGGAATTCAAGGTCGGCAGAGGCCTCCCTTAGATAACCATCGGTTCAGCACGGTTAAGTCTTACCCTGAAGTCCTCGCCGAGAGCCGGCGTTACCATCATGGCGGCCAGAGCGAGGACGGAGACGAAGAGGGACAAGTTGAGGAGGGTCCGTCGGCCGAGACGATCGACCATTACGACGGGGAAGAAGGTGGCCGGGATGCGGAGGACCGCGACCACCCACGAACCTGCAGGGAGGGGGATATCAGGGTGAAGAGGGGATAAGAATAATCCTGAGAAATAGCTTTTTTCCGTCATAACTCAAGAAAAAAGAGCGCCAAATCGATCTGTCTTTCTATCCGTTCATTCGTTTTGGAAACGGATTATCTTTTTTCTTGCTCTATACACCAGTTCCCCGCAAGCCTCTATAGGATGTGCTGAGGCTCGCAATTTATTCGCAGATTTATTTACTCTTGACCATCCCAGGCATGACACTGATAATCTTATCATACTCACAAACATTGGCTGCCTCGTAGGAAAAGTAGGAGAGGGAGTGGAGGACGAAGGTGGAATACGACCGGAGGCAGCGCGCTCCCGTGAAGGCGTATGCTAACTGAACTTTTACTTTTCTACAATTTATTATCTTATTTATGCAAATTTATTTGCTCCATCTGTAGGACTTCTTCGGGAGCTGTGCAACTTCATGTCACAATCGTAATTGTCGTAAATGTGCAATCGTTAAATTCGATTACTCCTCACCTTGACGATAACGCCCAGCCAAGCGGCCTGCTGGACCACCCGTATGTGCTCGTCCTTGATGCACGGGTTGAAGATCCACTTGATCCCGCGCCGCTCCTGAGATTGCTCATCACCATGTTCCTTATTTTTATTTTATTATTTAATTTTTGTAAATTATCTCCCACCTTCTTCTCGCCAGTGCCCGTCTTGGGCTTCGGTTGAGTCAGGGCGAATTCGTCGTGAAGCGAGGGACAGTCTACGGGAACGCCGTGATACTTCGCCAGAGCGGCACGAGCCTGACAATGAATTCATTTAGTCTCTTTTCAAGGTCTACTCGCGCTTAATGGTGGCTTTATTGAGGACAGCATGAAATGCTATTTAATTTCGTTGCATATTTTCCGCCAATATGAGCTAACGTACCTTGTCCAGCTTGTTCTCGCGGTCCATGATAGCCTGGGGCGAGTCGGGGACGAGGAATAACAGGAGGGTGGCGATGAGGACCAGCGGCACGTTGGGAATGAAGATCATCGGCCACGTGTCGGCTGTTGAGAAGGGAATGCCGGCTGTTTGGACGATCAGCGAACCTGTACGAGAATTCCACTATTAATTACAACATTAGATAAATATTCTTTCAATCTCCAGCCGCCGTAGTAATTGCGACGTAAAGCTGCAGGTAAACTTGCTGGTATACCTGCAGATTTACCTGCAGGTTTTGCTGCAGGTAAACCTGCAAGTATACCCGCAGGTATGCTTTTATCTCGAGGTCAATTTTTTTTATTTATTTCCCATTTCGTTGTTCACGTATGATTATGCTATTTGCAAGCTTCAAAGCATTTGTTAGAGATGCTTCGTCGCGGACCACGATGGAGGCATCCCACAATGCAGTAAATATCAAAGACGACACCTCAACGAATTGATCGCGAATCCGAGGATCTACAAGCAAAAACTACGGTGAGCTTAGATACCTCATTTCGTACTGCGTACTGAATACCTGCATATGTGTGAAATATGTGTGAAATACAAATCGTTGTTGCTAAGATTCAAGAAGAGCGAGGTCGACGAATTTGTGGATATCCTCGACCCATACCTACATGAAGAGGACGATCGAGATGGGACGGTGACAAAGCGCGATCAAGTAAGGAGAGAAGGAGGCATACCGGAATATATCTATAGTAGAGAAAAATGGAAGATATAATCGTTCCGGGGGTAATTCAGATTCCGGTGCGTCTAGCTTAGTACTATTCAATCCTAATGCGTACTAAGTTGAAGTCTTGGTGGTATTGATCCCAAAAATCATTCGATCACTTCGATATCTCATTATAAAGAGGAATGTCGCTGTCTCAAAGTGTGAAAAATCTGCTAAACAGCGTAACTCGTAAAGGAGAATTACGTTCCGTTTTCCTCTACTATATCAATATTAACAAAAACCAAGCATAACTCCGTACACAAAACCGGATAATATGGGCTCCGCATTAAAAAAAAGATATAATTTGCTTGTAGATATTTTTCCGAACATTTCATTTCTTTCCTATAGAGAGAGATATAGAGACAACATTTCTTGGTAGACTTGAATACTTCAGCTCTACAATTACGATATCTATGCCGAGGAATGGTGATGAGAAGATTCTAGCGAAGAGAATGCTCCAATCCCTGTCTTTGGATAAAGATTTTGAAAGTGGAGAAGAAAGCGATCGTGTTATGGGAAAGCGATCGTCCGATAAGAGAGAACGCGATTCATTCATGACCAGCGATCGGCCGGTAAGCGGTCTAAACGATCGATCGCTTATCGCTTTCTGATCATTAGGCGAATCCTAAGTGCATAGGTATCTAATTGTAAGCGAACTCCTGCATCTTTCATTCAGTGTGCTGCTTGGCTACAATTTTATCAAGATATAGATATCTATCTATTTGCTTAACTAACCAATGGCAATGGAGAACTCCTGCATCGAGACCATGCTGCCCCTAATCGCGCGAGGCGCGCACTCCACCACCCACACGGTCGCCACGACGTTGTTGATACCGTTGCCGAGAGACCTCAATCGTCAGATGGTCAATAAACGGCGAGATATATAGCTTTACTTATGCCGCTGTGATCATTGGAATGCTACAGTTCGAATGTACGTGGATCTCTAGATCGTACCACAATATCCTGCCGAGAAAGAGCAGTTCGAAGCTGCGGGCGGGGGCGGCGAACGAGGAGAGGAGCGTGCCCGGAAGACACATGGCACACGAAAAGATGGCCGCGCCTGAGGCAACATTCATTGCTTGCTCTCTTAGCATACTTGTTAACTATATTCTATACACGTAGATATAGCGAGAGATCAGCATGTTAATCCTCATGGCTGGCATTTAACCCTTAGAAGGGCAAAAAATGTGCCATGATGTGCCATCCGATCCGAAATGTCCTCGCTGCCCGATACTTGCGTAGCCTGCGTAGAGAAATTCGCACCCTTTCGTCCCAGTTTCCGGCACAGCCACGCCGACACGAACTGTCCAACGATACACGAGATGGAGAACATGATGTTCAGAGATGACCACAGCATGTCCTGAGAGAGCATCTCCAATTTCAGGAGAAGAACAACATACAAATACATACTATCCGTACATGAATAAAACCCAGAATTATTTAGCTAATATATCTACCGTACCAGTGAGTATCGCGACGGGTGGACGCTGACCCGTTCATGAATGGTCTCGTTGATGAACTGCTCGATGTGGATGTACGGCTGGTTTAGCACCGCCACCAGGTAGCCTACAACGTATTACGTCTGCGTTGGCTAAGCTGGTAATTTTCCAGCTTAGACTTAAAACCTATATATAATATTACAATGGCAAATTGCCAAAGAACAGCTTTGTCAACCCGAATTATTGGAATATCCGAGACCTCAATTATATAGCAAGCA